>VXBA01001917.1:673941-856663 GCA_013399895.1 Serilophus lunatus | reverse complement strand
TTTTTTCCCCTTTTGCGTGGTTTTTGTCGGGTTTAATTCTGTGTTAAGTCTGGGACTCCCATAAACTGTTTGCTTTTTCTTTGGTTGAGTCTCAGACAAATAAACTGTTTCCTGTTGTTAATTCTGTTCGTTCTTCTCGTCACTATTGAGAGGACCCCCTAGTTAATATAGTGGTGCTAAACCACCACAAATGTGTAATTCTTTAAATTACTGTTCTTGTCTATTTCCATTATTTATGTACTTGATAGAATCAGGCAAAGTAACATCATTTCATATATTTATACAGAAATAATGCTTTTTCAAAAAATGCAAGCTAAAAAAATACTTGCGCATAAACTATTCCAAAAGTCTTCTTAATTAAATTTCTAACTGCAAATTATATAATGATATAATAGTCAAATCAAGAAGGTAAATAATATTTACTTTGTTCTATGTTGAAATATTTGGGATTATAACTAACATTTGAAACAGCTGACAAATTTTACTTGGATTTTGAGCATTTTCAGTTCTTCTATAGGGTTTGGGATTTTGTTTTTCTCCAAGATCAACAGTTGTTGAAACTTCTGTTTCAAGATCCCAATAACTCATCTTTGCTGCAGGCCAATCAACCCAAGGTTTAAAATGAAGTCCCCCATAGGGCTGCCCAAATCCACAACTGCTTTGCATAAGCAACCAGCTTGAGTGGAGTACAGGCGGACCATAACATTTTGATACAAAAACTATTAAAAAAATAAATTGAGCAGCTATTAATTAATATTTTCAGTTGCTACATTGCTGTGTATTACAAATCTAAGATTGATTGAGGCAGGTATCTGTATTCGTTTTTTAAACATTCATTATTGGGGTTTAGAAAAGGTTATAAGAAAAATTTTAATAACAGGAAAAAGTATATATTTTAATTATTGATCTAAACTATCATAAACTAAATGCTAAATAATCCAGAAATGCTAATTCAACCCTACTTTCGTTTCTATGCAGACTGCAGTGTAATGAATAAGTAACAGGCAATCCTCCACAGAGCAATATACCCTATCACAAATCTTGAGCTGTATTTCCTCCCTTATTTTTAGTCTGAAATGTGATTCCAAAAAGATATTATTAAGTTATAACACCTTAGTCCTTTTCAAGCTCCAGGCACTTAAGATGCTGAATTTTAGATTGCTTTTTTATATTCTGCCTGTTCCTGGCTTCCTTACTGTATGTTAAGGTATTAAAACTGTCTGCTTCAATTTCCCCTCTGCTTAGGAAGATATGACAGAAAGATGAAAAAGTCTACCTTCAGTCTTGAAAAGCTAAACACACTATAAAAAAAGAAAGAGTGGAAACAAATAGTGCTTTACCAAGGTAGTTTACATCATATGGTCACTGAAAATATACTAAAAGAGTGTGTGATGTAGCAGAAATCTGGTCATGTTTCTTCTAGAAAAATTATGACCACTTTTCATCTTATTTTGACTTTCTAACAGCAGGCCCTTATATGAAAGAAATTCCATTAAATTAGTCTCATTATAACATTTTTTTAAAAAAATGACTGGAAGGTTATTCAGTAAAGTGAGAGCACTAATTTTTAAATTTCACTTTCTCCTCTTGTGGGGGAAGCTTTCAAAATACCAATTAATGGCCAAAATTTAGTAGGAATCAATCTCTATTCTTATAGGTTTCAATGCTTGAAATTGAATCCTGACAGTACTTCAATGAGCAATTCTTCTTGTCTTGGAAAATTAAGCAGAATCATGCGTGGATCTCTGTGACTCAAGTACTTGAGGGTATATTTCTATTTGCAGGTAGAATTTGAGGTTGCAGTATGTAGTCTTAGAGACTGTTCCACCACAGAAGGCACAATTTAGGAAAAAAACCCCAACAAACCAAAACAAACCAAGAAAACAGTTTTTGCATGGATCTATAAAGAGAGTCATCAGGTGTAATTAAGTTTTTATTGTGGCACATTAACAGGTATCTAACATATAGTAAATTTCTTCAGATAAATTTCAGCAGGGTGGGAGAATAAAAAACGTCACAAATTCATTGGAGGAGAACAGTATAAACTTTTATATTTTATATATTGTAGAATCAGAGAGTGGTTTGTGTTGGAAGAGGCCCTTAGGATCATCTCATTCCAGCCCCGTGCCATGGGCAGGGACACATTCCACTACACTAGCCAGTTCAAAGCCCCATCCAACCTGGCCTTCAAAACTCCCAAGGATGGGGAAGCCACATCTTCTCTGTGCAACATATGCCAGTGCCTCTGCACTCTGACAGTAAAGAAAATATGTATAAACACACACAGAGGAGACTAGTTTCCAGATAACAGTGACATTTGCCACCATGAACAAGTAGTAACAGTGCTACATGCCTTCAGGCTTTCTGCTTAACAAGGAAAAAACTGCTAAGAGGAAACCATGAAAGCCAGCTTCTGAGTCCTCAGTTTGTACATACCCAAAAGGCTGATTTTGTTCATTCTTATGCTACTTCAGAAGAAATATTGAGCCATTAGTCACATCAAATGTAAATAATATTGACGATTTCAGAACAGAAAAAAATGAGGTGAAAAGGCTCATTAAGCCAAATGAATTGGCATACCAGTCGGAATCAGCTGGAACAGGTTCCACAAGGAAACAGCCCAAAGCCCAGGTAACAGAGTGCTGTTCCATCTGATTGCCATCATGGACTCAGACCTCATGTTGATAAATGCAGCTTTAGCCCAACTTCACACACTGGGAGATACCAAGCTGCACTGCCAAACAACTGCACAACAAAGAAAGGAAGCACTGAGTTCCTCTGCAAGCTTGAAAAGTAGTTTTATTGTTTTTCCTCAGTTTTTCTCATTACTGGTTAACTGAGCCTATTCCCCCTTGTCTGCTGAGAGAAGCCTTTGCAAGGCATGATGGCAGTGGGTGGCTTTAGGCCAGAGGGATTTCCTGCTGTTTCTGGAGAGATGGTGACAGCAGCACAGCCGATTTTATGTGAGATATTTGCATTTCTTTTATGCTAACAGCTTACTTTTAATGTTAGGGAAATCAAACATCGCAAGACAGAATAATCAAGTCACATTTTCCTAAGTATGGGACTCAGTTAATTACCCTTTTCCACAGAGGTGCAAACTGTGGTAGCTCAAATACCTCTGTAAAGCAAGAGAACAATAATTTGAAACAACTGATTATTTCAAATATACTTATTTTATGTGTCAACTGGTGAGAAATTTACTATGTAATTGGTAGGGTGTTTTTTCAGACTGAGTAGATTATTACTTAATTCAGTGAAACAGTTCTCCTATATTGATAATAAGGGCGAGGGAGGGGGAAGTTTCACATAGCAAACTTGGAACGTTTTCCTACAAGCTATCTTTGACCCCATCTTAGTGCTGATTGAAGTATGTTCCAGAATTTACGCTAAAATAACATGAAGCAATCAAGACAAATTATTTTTCTGCACTACAAAAGCAAAATACTTGTCAGCTCCTAGTTTGTATTCCACAAGCTGCACATCCAGAAAATCTGATAGGAAGAAGTTCCTTTTAATTAGTAAGAGAGAAATGTTAATATGAATATGCTCTAATTACATAGGATAAAAATCTACCCATCCCATGCTGCACAATGATATATATATATTCAATCTACTCTGAGAGCTTAAAAGGTAAATTACTCTAATAAAGACTAATATGGTCTCCATGTCATATCAAGGACAACATGTAGCAGAAGGTGGAAAAAAAAAAGTACAGTAATCAGTATAATTGCTTATACGTCTGCTTTGCATTCAGTCTTTTTTCCTGCCTTATATTGCACTGACTTGCCCATGCTGCCTTCCTATGCTGCACCCCGATTCAGGAAAAATAATAAAAACAGTAAGAAGAATAATCAAGGAATTTAACTTGCAGACATATGTTTTTGCTATCACCTGGTGATTTTCTGATTTCTGGTACATGACATTCTGTATTTTGCAGAGCATGCTTGAATTTAGGTGAGCATATATGTTCCGAGTCAACTCTGGAAACATACTTGTGTTGCCTTTATTTAACTTCTCTAGGAAATGGAAGCTCTCCACATTGTTCTCTGGTAGAGAAACTCCAATGAAAGTGTTTCAGAAAACCTTAAGAATCGTCCTTCCTGCAGATTCTTAAAGAGATTTTGAGAGATCTCAGCCTGACAAATGTAGGCACTTTCTTGGCAATGAGTCTAATTACGGAAAATTTCAGAACAAAAAAAGCAGATACAGAAATGATGGCAAATAGTGATTTCATTAACATGTCGTGAAAGATGTTCTTATTTTACACTAATAGGCAGCAACTACTACACAGAAATAAAGGAAGACTTTCTACCCCTGACAAGCAACAGAATTT
This sequence comes from Serilophus lunatus, assembly GCA_013399895.1. Taxonomy (NCBI): domain Eukaryota; kingdom Metazoa; phylum Chordata; class Aves; order Passeriformes; family Eurylaimidae; genus Serilophus; species Serilophus lunatus. Next base: position 852,327 of record VXBA01001917.1, on the reverse strand, counting down.
CTGTGCAAATTGTAAAATTTGAAATCTGTGATTAAAAAAAATTGTTTGCTATGTGGCAGTGGTGCATACATCAAACAAATGACTTAAGTGTGCAGAAGTAAGAACAGTAGCATTGGAAAGGAAGAGAACATGTCAAAAATACAAGTGCTGTTTATGCAGTATATTTTCACTGTCTCTCTCAACTAGTCTTTTGTAATCCAGTGGAAGCAGGATGCATTCTCCAGATGGATCCTGCAGCTGTGCACATTTGGCTCAAAGGTGTGTCAGCTCCTATTTGTTCTCAAGTCAGCCAGGAGGTATATGGCACGGGGATAGGATCAATACAGACGTATGGTAAAAAGGCAAATCAATCTGTGTGGGAAATGCATGCCAATGTACAGCTCTGGGAGTCATGGTCTGGGCATTGGTGTCCCTCAGGTTTACTGTCTTAACCAGGTTCCTCTAAGAGTTATTGTGCCTCCATCCGAATTTTTTGGAAATAATTCAGACCCTACTTTTATATTAAGATTTGGATCATTGAAACTCTAGGACAGTAGGAATGTAAGAGAAAACATTGATTTTGGATCATTTCTCTTCAAAAAAGGTAGCACATTTTTCTTATTAAATTTATTTGCAATTTTCATCCTTCATCTATGTAGTTTTCATCCTTTGTCTGTGTAAAATAATAAATCATGTTTCACCTGTTAGTTATCCTGGTTATGCACATAATTATAAAAATCAAAATAAAAGGGAAAAAAAGAACAACCAATAATAAATCAAGTGGACAATTTACTGTTTCCTGATGCAGGACATGGTATTTGATCACTTTTCTCAATAAAGGAATATATCGGAATTTTTCAGATATTTTAATTTTGTATTTCAGCTCCAAATACTTGAAATTGTGCTTATTTTGCTGTATTAAGTTTTCATCCTATGATATTTTGAAATTAAACCTGTTTTTAATATTAAAAAACTGAAGATTTTCCTTCCTTTATTTCCTTCAGTACATACCATAATGAATATAACAATTTTCTTGTGAGCTTATGGAGGCAGAGATCAATAATCCTCACTCCCCTCAGCCCATTCTAATAGCTTACTCATATTGCAGACCTTCACAACTATGAAATTTTAGATAGTCTCAGGGTAACTACCAATGTTCTTTTCAAATTGTGCTGTTCCACACACTTTCTTGTTCTCATAGATGTAAAGATGACAGTTCTTCTCATCTTTCTGGCAGTTCTCATCATAAATCTCACTCCTGCAGTGACCAACTGAGAATCTTATATTTAATTTTTATTTTAAATTGTAATTTCATGATTGCAAAATTTTGGGTAAAATTTGAAGATGCAAACCTGCATTTAGCCAAAACTTCAAGGGATGTTCAAGTATTGGGACTATTTTTTAGTATTTTTTAGCAGCTCTGATTGAAGGCCATCTCATAGCTTTAAGATCAAATTAATTGTTGAATTTTTACAGTACAACATTTTTTTATGTACATACAAACAAATAAGAACCACATGTCAGAAGAATGTCATCTGGATTTAGTTGTTTGGCCTAAGACTACTTTTGTAGCTAAAATTACAACACAATATTTATTTCACAACAAAGATATGCAAATATCAGGGGCCGTACATTACTAGATGTATATATGGTAATCTGATAAAGAATATTGCTGGTGTGCCACATGCTCCACACTCTTTCACTCCTCATCTACCCTTCTTCACTGTATTTTGTTGATACACATGTTGCATCTAGACTTCTCATTTGTTCTTCAAAACATAATTGCAAAGCTGAGGAAAAGAAATAAAAAATAATAGCAAAGCTCCATATGCAGCAATTCAATGCTTAGCAACCTGGGATAGACTGAAGGAAAAAAATCACAAATTATCTGCAAGAGGCAGTTGGAACAAGGGCTTGGGGTAAACAGACACACAAACAACATGTCAGCCATGATAAAGAGTGTAAATTTGAACAGATGTCACTTCCAGAGCAGCAGCAGGCAGATTAAACAGAATTGGCTTTGGATCAAGTCCAAGGAAGTGTGAGAAAATATGACGCTTTTGCCCTGAGCACTTACAGAAATCTAGTCTCCAGAACCTCTTTTCTTTAGTAATCATCATTGAACTGGGCTAAAAATAGGAAGTGACTTTTAAGAAGTCAGTTTAAAATAAAAACTTTTATTACATATATTTTATTTAAATATTTTATTTTCAAGTAAAAGAACAAAAAACCCATCTGCTATAAAAAAAGCGCTAAATAAATAGCCTTCACGTTATAATAATTTATGGTAGCAGAGATTTCACTAAAACACTACTAAAACTTAATGAATTTGGCTAGTCTCTGAAACAAAACAGTGTTGCAACTCTTCAGATTAAATCAGCCATTATAAATTTTTTGCTCTACTCTTTGTTTCTTGAATAATTCTGGTTACTAGTGTTTTGCACATGTATGTTGTAAATCACTTACTTGGAAATATGAGTTTATCATATATGATGAACCCCAGCAGAAATAGAGAGAATACACAATCACTGAAAACCTGAGTTAAGGAACAACAGGAATATGTACTTGGATTTCCCCCAAAACTATTCAAAATAAACTCCACCCTTCAATACCGTTCCATTGCAACATTATTGCACTTTCCAAATCCCTAAAGATAGGCCAATTTCATCTGTGTTTGTAGTACATGGGTTTCTATGTGTTTTAGCACATAGGTGCTTGGTTTTGGTTTGTTTTCATTTTGTCAGGTTTTTTGGTTTGGTTTGGTTTGTTTTTCCAGCACTACAATGTCTCCTTGGCTTTGAACACAAAACAATGAAACAAAACTTTATTCCAGTGGCCATAAGTTTAATGGAGATATCACCAGAAGATTTCTCATGTATTCCCTTCATAAGTGCACAAGTAGTTTATTAATTTCAGGTCATAACCCTAGCAGAAATAAAAGCCAATAAATGTCATCTGTCCTTGTCTGCCCATTCCAGAATTGAGAAAATTATATCCAAACTCCATGAATAAGCTTGAATTTATTCATCATCATCATCGTCAACATTATTACCTTTAACTGTTAGAAATAAACAGATGAGAAAAACAACATTTTGAGAAGTTGCAAAACAAAGGAACACATCAGAGGTAGACTGTCAAACCAAATGAATTTTCAATTACTATTACTGAACTTTACCATATGACTCAGGATAACATCTTTAGTTCCTTGAAAAGACCTGCTTTCAGGATGGTCTGCACAGCAACACAATTATTTTCATGAAAGCAAAATGAATAAGTTGTTATTCTCAAATTAATTAATAACTGCTCTCCTAGTTAATACTCAGCTCCATGTGGAAGAGATAAAAATCGCACACTTTATTTAATATGCACAACAGGAGCCATCTCCACACGTCTGAATAGTGTTTTCATATTTGTAAGTCAGTATTTCAAGCCAAAACATTGCAGGGTTTTTCTAAGCCAATAATACAAGCCTATGAAATTAAAATGCACTACTTGTGTCAAACACAACAAAATCACTGTTTGTTTATCTTTAAGGTGATAATAAAAAAGATTAATGATACTGCTGGATAATGAAACAATCTGCCACAAGGCAAGTTGCAGAATATAGAGTGAAGCTCTAGCAACAATCCTAAGGAAAGCTTTAGCTTTCTCCCAAACACATTAAGAAGTCCCTTTTATTACCAGGTGACATTTTTGCATTTAAAAGAAACTTGATTTTCATGTGGTTCTTAAAGGTCAAACAGTTAATCTACCTCTGTAAGAAGAGCGTATTCCTCTGAAGAGATCTTTAGAGGACATCAAATCAATAAGAGTCGTCAGGCTCAAAAAGAATAAAACCCTTCCTTGTTCTCAAGGCAAAAGCTTATACCGGTCCCAAAGAAATTGGATCCAGCTCATGAAAAAAAAAAAAAAATCAGCCATCATGTAGCATTAAAAAGCAGCAACCTTTAGAGTAGAACACGGATATAAAAGATTTTTAGATCATTAATTCTGAAGAAAAAACCTATTCAGTGTGGAACCTGAAGAAGTACTGGTTTCATGATATGTGTTCCCTGTGCCTTTGCATTTGTAAGTGGTAAAAACAATATGGGAGTAAAAACTTAAATTACTACTGTGTGATACACTGGAATCTTCAATAGCCTGTTCTTCAGCACTCAGTGATGTGATACAACCCTCCCGCACTCCTGCTAAAGCCAAGAGAGACAAAAAGGGAACCCAAATGGCCATAATTTTGTCCAGTCTCTGGGTATCACTGAAGACTCTGGCACCATCCCTTTGACACCTGCCTTTGATATACTCAAATATTTTAAATGTTTTGATCAGACTTCCCAGAGGACACTGTGGTCTCCTTAAAATCATTCATGTCCTAGAAACACAAGCTAAAGCATTAAAGCCGTATACTGGAGGGAGTATATTCTTCTTCTTTATGGTCCAAATACTCAGAGAGCAGTTACATCTGAAGAGATAGTTGTAGTTATTTAAAATTTTACTAAATTAACTGCTTAGTCTTTACTGTTTAACTACTAAGAACAATTTCTACCACTGCATACCTGCAGCTAAATCACTAAGACTCTCCTTTGCAGCACAGTTTCTTTGCATATAGTAGTAAAATTCTGTCGCATTAGGAGTTCATGGAGTTTCAGAGGCCTTTTCTCAACTATCACATAGTTGAGCACAGCCCAGTCCTGCAGCCTGCCCAGGCATGGGACTGCAGGCAGACCCATGCAGCCCATAAAGCAAAGGCACATTGGTAATGCCCTCCTGGTGATGCCAGCCAGACGACACATGTGACACAGCAAGAACAACTCCTGCAGGAGCTGCCTCCCTTCTGACTTGCCGAAAGCCACAGCAGCAGCTGCAAGGCTTGTAGGGTTACTCTCCTAAGGGCTGTCTGGCTACTGTGGGTACATCAGAGCACATCCTGTCTTACATCCCTCTCTGCCCAGCTTCTCCAGGTCATGAAGAATGTTCGACCATTCCGAGTGTAACAAAACAGAGAACAAGCTGGAAAACCAGTGATGCTAAACGTGTAAGCAATCTGGAACAACTGCCTCTCCCTTCTTCTGCTTTGGATGTAGTTCTTGGTGTTCAAATGTTATCTTTCATTTGATATTTACATAGAGCTTACACTGTAAAAGGAAAGAAGAAACAACAGATGCTTGAAAATTTTAATAGTAGCAATAATTTACAAAATTATTATAGAGACATGACATGAGTTGAAACTATGAAGGAAAGACTGAGATCTCAGCTAACAAAGCCTGAAAGTCAGAAGGAAATTTAAGAGGAGAGCAAACCAACTCACATATAGTTTTGGATTAAAAAGACTGTAGTAATTAGTTTAGAGTAATAGCTGTTAAAAATGGTAAATGTGACTTGGCAAGAGAAAAAGGGAGGTAGATAAATCATATGCACATTCTTATGGGGTAAATTTAACAATTATTTGAATCTTTTGGCTGAGCAAACACTGAACTGGATATAGCCAATGTATACTGAGACTTGTGACAAGTCAGCCAGTGGACAACTGAAAACGAGTTTTAAAAGATCATACTCTCAGAGGTAATTACCACAGAACAAATTTCCCCAGATCCTAAAAGCAGTGAGCATGACATGCTCATGCATGGTGCCTAAACTGGTCCATATTCTAATTTCAAGAGGAAATTGAGGAAACCTTTTTCTTTGGTGCAGGAAATAATCCTTTTTCTCTGGTGAAGAACAGTCATACAAATCCTTCCAATGGATGAAGAAAAGCCAATACAGATAAACATGCATATATGAAGCAGTAAACTAAAACAGAAGAATAAGTGTTTAGAAAAGGATACTCACATGGCATCAGTGGAATTGCCCAAAACAACTACAATCTGAATGTTTTCACATTTTTTTCACAATTTAAAACAGAATGTGCTCTGCATTCAGCCTTGAATAGAACTTCACTAATGAAACAGACAACTGCCTTTTACTGAAGGAGATAAGGAACATCTGAATGGACAACCAGACTTGCTCTGACACACCAAAAGTCTCCACTATTAGTTGTATAGAGCCATAATTGTCATCTTCATAGGAAAAGCAGAGTATAGTTAAGAGCATGTCCACGCAACACAAAAAGGACATAGAATGAAGATTCTCTTTCTAGGCCTTTTTGGGAAAAAAGTTATTTTTTTCCCAAATGTGAATGTGCATTAAATACATTTCAGCTGTTGCTGCCTCCAACACTTCACAGCAATAATTTTACTGTGCTCACTTAAAATGTTTCTTCAAGTTTCAAAGGTCATCAGATTTCTGTACTTGAAAAGTTCCCCAAAGTTTGAGAATTTTTACTAGACCTCATTATATTTTCCATATATGAGTATATCTCTTAAAGTTTGTGTTCAATTTTAAATAACTAGAATTTTGAAAGGTCAAATAAATAATGAGGTGTCTCATTGCAACAGGAAATATAGTCACTATTTTGCCATGAAGTTTTCTAATTCAGTTTCTTCTGGAAGAAAAATACTTTGCTGTATTGCCTTGTTGCATTAAATTCTCAGCATACTTACAATTACAGAATATACAGTATAAACATATGTTAGACAGATGCATAATAAAATCTGGAACTATGGTTTAGCCGTGATAACCAAGTTCTTAGTTTTTTGGAATGAAAGACAAAGACCTTCAATAAGAATTTTCAACTCTAACTTTTAAGAGTGTTTAGATACCCTGAACTTGGCAGCCAAATACATGTTAGCTTTTACTATCTCTTACTTCTAGTGCAGTTTTACATTTTAGTACTTTCAGAGTAGCTGTCTAAATGGTTTAACTGTCATGTAACTTTCTACTTGCTAAAGCTTTCTGCTAGATTTAAAGCTGAAGAACATAAATTTAATTCAGCCTTATGTTCTATTTTTATTTTTTAATAATTCTACTCATGAACACTCTTTTATATTGTGTTCCTTTGCCATAATTGTGTAGAAGAGCCTTCAGGCAAATTATAAATGTAATAATCAATAACAGTTTTATTAAGAGATTGAATTCGGATAGACATGGAAACCAAGCATTAATGCACTGATTTATTCTGCTACTCAACTTTCAACATAGGATTTATCCAGAAATATGCTGAGTGAGACAAAAACATGTTGGTGTTGGTGAACAACAGTTTTTCCACTTCAGAAGTGTTTTCATTTTTTTTCCACTCAGTTACAATACTCCACATACAACAGTTTCAAACAACTCAAGATTTTCTATGCTCACAAGATTGGTTATCAAAAAATCTTGTTGCTTACCAGCTTCTAAGCAAAAACACTTATGTGAATGACCAATATGCTGCCACTTGGTAAATTATCTAGGGGATACTGTGGAAGGATGAGATCAAGATAGATCTAATTAAAAAAAAAAATCAACCAAACAAAAAAACCCCACAAACCAACAAAAACCAAACCACGAAAGAAAACCCCAACAAAACAACAAACAACGAAATTGAATACCTCTGCCTTTGTACATAGCTAACTCTAATGACTTAGAAAACAGAAAAACTAATCTAATTACTTAAGTGGCTGAGCAGAAGTAAGAAATAATGAGAAACTTTTGGCATTATTATAATTACAATAAATACCAGTATATTTAATCATTTTGTTCTACTTAGCTTGCAGAAGAGGAATACCATAATTGAAGTCTCAGTCTCTGCTCTTGTGAAGTTACTACAGTCCAGTCCAGAAGCCTGGGGAGGGCCTCAACAAGATGTTTTAAGCTAAAAATCTCATACTTGTTGCAGAGCATGTCAAGTTGTACTGGGTAAGCCTCTGCCTTAAATCAGCGTCATGTTTTGCCACCAATATAGGAGGAAGAGACTCCAAAAGAGGTACCAAAGCACAGGTGAGATCAGATTAGCTGGACTGATGTGAGGACATTTGGGAGAGGGGAAAAGGCAGAGAGAACTCTTTCATCCCTCAGACCTTATGGCCATACCCATCCTGGTTTCCAGAAACCTTGCTGATTCTTTTCCATTCCTTCAGCCTCTCCAGAACCTGCTCTGCCACTATGAAAAAACTTTGCCTGTGAATCATTCTGTTTTCTTGAGGCCACTCTCCTATATCTACATGGTATTACAGTAATTTCACAACTGCAAAGAACTGAACCTTCAATCACGCTATCACTCAGTGACAGAACATATTTAATCACAGAAAAGTTGAAAGGAAATATGCAAAGAAGTATTGCCTTTCCTTCACTTTCAAGTCCCAAAGAAACATGAACAAACTGTCGCACATTACGCCAGACCTGTCTAAATAGATCTGTATCTCTGAGAGAAAAAGTCTGATGCAAAATTGGAAAGACATAAATTGAAATAGATAAATAATATCCGAGAGAATGTTGATGTTATTTTACAAAGAGATCAAACATTTCAAAGAAATTCAACCAAAAGAAAGGTGTGGTCTGAGCTAACATTCTTTTATCTTTAAGAGTCTGTGATTAAGAAATACTTCATTAAAAGTAAAATCAATACCTGAATGCTTATGAGGTATTTCTCAGTGATCATATTTTAAAAAGTTTGTAATTAAAGTAAAAAAACCAATGGTGAATACACACTTCAGATCTTTTTGTCTAAACACTTTCAAATCACATTCTCTAGGTCAATATTTTCATATCATCCCTATGTCAGAGATAAGATGGTAGCCACAAAAATAACAGATAGTACTATACAGATAGTGGTGAAATAGGAATGTTTCAAAAGATTTGAAAAAATTCAAAATAATTTTCTCAGTAAGATCCCCAAGTGAATTTTTTTTTTCCCGCTGTTCCAATTGAGTTATTTTACCTACTTAGCATCACTATATGAAGCAGACTGGGTGTTAGGAAAGATTTCTTTACTGATGGGGACTTCAAGCACTGGCACAGGCTACTCAAGTCCGTGGGGGAATCACCATCCTAAAGAGGTTTAAATGGCATGTAGATGCAGCATTTTTGGATATCGTTTAGTGGTAGACTTGGCAGTATAAGGTTAACAGTTGACCTTGACGATCTTAGAAGTTTTTTCCTGACTCTATGTCTCTGTGATTCTAAATGCATCCATTCAAGTGTAAGCACTATGACTATTTTAAACCCCTTGTTTCAAGTGAGGAAAACCATTACATTCATTGTTAGCACAGATCTTAAGTCATGGGATAGTGGAGTAGAGCTATTTGAAGTCATCTTATTTGATGTATACTAAAGTTAAACTCAATTTTCATAACACAGTCTATGATATACCGAATAGTTCCACTAGGTAACCATCAGGAAATGATAATTATTGTGAGTTCTTGAACGTGTTACCCGAACATAGGAATTCCTCGTCACTTTACTCAATTGACTTTACATGTTTTTCATAAATAATGTCTCAGTTCCATCTTCAGTGTTCCAGCTTTAAGACACCGTTATGGTATACAACGTGCTGTATTCAATTCATTTTGTACAATTTTTAATTTCCAGCCTAGAAAATTCAAAACCAGAGCTCAGACACATCAGTCACACAATCAGCTAAATTAGGCTACTCCAGTTGGTTTAACTGGCAACTTTCAAGCATGCAAAACAAAGCAGCAAGGTTTTAATGGTTTAAAGCCTCCAAAGTGGATCATAACACAAATGTATTGCTCATCGGCTGGCATAGAAGGCAAAGAATGCCATATGCTTTCAGTTTCATTTGTGTTGTTTATCTTTAATACTAAACTCTAATGCAATACAGTTTCTATTACTCTGCCATGTCAATCTTTTTTATGTGTAAGGGGATCAGGAAAACAAGACAATATTGGTTTCAATAGCCATGAGCCAATATAGGCACTACTAATTCCAGGGTAGCTGAGAGCTCTGGAGTAGTAAATTACTACTTCATGCACAGATTAGAAAATATAGTTAACCATACAGTCAAAATACTTGCTTGGATGGCTGGCTGATGGCTTGGAGTTAATAATTAGACAAATCTGAAAATAAAATGGCGACAGTCAAAAATATGGATGAGCAACTCAAGTTTTAAAATGTTGATGCAATATTCAAACCCTTCATATGTAACTACAGCTTAACTACTATGTGAGGAAGAAAGTTTCCTGCAAGACAGCACTGTGTTTGTAGATTTAGAAGACTTACAATAGGATACAGTGCCTCAGGGACAGTGAGTCCCCACATTGCAAAGCCAGAAGTCAGTATTAATGAAACCCCAAACTCCATCTGATCCTACTCAAAGGTTTCTATACTACTATCAGGTTATTGGTGCTTTATTTTATTGTGCTTAACACACTCATAGAAAAATACCCATGTACAGAAAGGCAATAATGACAGAACAAATTTTAAAAGACAAAATATTTCATTCCAACCACATTATGGATTAATAACACTATCCATCTTTGAACTCAACAATAAAGAAGACACAAACACATCGAGGCAATTTTCTGAGGATTTCTCTGCCCTTTAATAATCATTTCAGTCACCTTTTTTTCCCCCCTCTCAGAGATGCTGGATGTTACCTCTTGATGACAAGATGTTTTCATAAGCATGTACACAACAACCACCTTACAGAAGGTATTGCATTGCTGCTTTGCTCCTTTTACTGTTTGCGTAGAATGTGAAGCACTAGTCTTGTTTCTGTTGCAATCTCTTTTAGTCCTCTATCTTTTACTGGACCTGAACAACCCATCATGAACAAGAAAAACGCTGCAACACAACATGATAAGAGCTCAGAGAAGGCAGATTGCCAGCTGGCCACTGTCCTGAAAACTCCTCGGGAGGATGACAGAAGGCAGCAAGCTGAATTGCTAAAAAGAATCATGAGGGAAGACAGAATAGAGATGCTGTGGAAACTAAAGCAGGAAACTGAATGAACTGGATAAATTTGATGACTGGGAAAATGGTCACTAAAAACTGCACTCAAACTCCAAACTCAAGATACTGATCTTGGATCAGGAAAATGGTAATGGTCTGGTATGGAAATGGGAAGAGATTTTGAACCAGATCAAGTTCTATGATGCTTGAAAGATAGGAAACTGGCAGATATGTAACTGAATTAGGAGAAAAAGAGTTAAAAATTAAAGCAGATTTTGCTGAAGAGGAGGACATTAATTATCTTCTAGACAGAATTAAGTCCCTGTTATCTTAAAACACTTTGAACAGAGTTTCACTGGGATAAGGTCATAGAAGGAACAGCTTTGTTCTCAGTTAAAACATAAAATAACACAAGCAAAAAAACTCCTCACCAAACAAACAAACAAAATGAACAAACCGTTCCCCTTATATTTCTTTAACTGCCTGTTGTACTTTAGAAAGCACAATTAGAAATAAAAATTAAAATGCCATTAAAATACAATTCTTAACCATCCTTCATATATCTGTGAAGTATTGATCAACTCAACAATTATATTTGTCCAGTATTGCTTAATAGTTTCTAAATAAAACAACAACCACAATCTAAATTTTTTTCTTGGGCAGTGAACACACCTGCAGACAAAGATGGCTTTCAAAGAATGTGCTAGGGGTGTCCCAGGGAGTTAAAGCTTCTTAGTAAAAAAAAGCTTTACATTGATGATTTTAAAGAAGACATTAGTCTGGTCTTATTCTTAGAGCTCATGACACAGCATTTTCTGCAGGTTTTGCAAGCTTCTCCATTGCTTGTTTAAGACCATTACCTAAGAAAGATTTCACTCCATGTAAATGTGCTAAGACACAGATTAAAGTTTAATTAACCAGATTCTTGTTTGACATTGACATCCTTGCAGGGACAGTCTATATAATTATTTATAGAATTTTAAAATTACATTTCAAATAGAGTGGGAAGAATATAATGATTTCTAAAAACTTATTTTATTCTTAATCTTAAAGGGACATTATTCAATCCTACCCAGATGAGAAGCCTTGTAAGGTTTTGACTTGTATTGAAAAAAAGATATGTCTGAATTAAGTTAATTTTCTTGTGAAAACATTTAATTCTTGGTGTAAAATCTTCATAGATGTAGAAGTGTTAAGATCCTTGGCAAATATTTAACAATTAATTGCCTTCACTTAAAAATGTCCTTATGGTCTGAATTTGTATAAATTCATCTTCTGCCCAAACAGCCATACCACAGAAAAGCCGAGGTCTACATGGACCTCTGGAGATTATCCAAAGCAGGTTTACTAAAGCAGTTCACCCAGGATTGTATCCCATCAGGTTTTGACTGTTGCCAAGGATAGTGATTAAACAACCTTTCCTATTCCAGGCTAACCCATTCTAGCACTCAGACTCTTCCAGTATGTCCAGATACTCCACTCCCTCACTCATCTTCCCGGCCTTTTGCTGGACCTGTCCAGCATTTCCATGTATCCTTTAAACAAGGTAGCCCCGGACCTGACACAGTGTTGCAGCTGTAGTGTCACCAGTGTATTCCCACAGTGCATATATATGTGCTTATAAGCCAGAAAAATCTGTTTAAGACTGTTTTGTCCAGGTGTATTCGTAGAGGTTCACCCTAAACTCTCTTCTGCATTTATCTAATGCAATTACAAAACAGCTTTTTGTCTCTGCTTTCTCAAGTGCTCAGCTGAGCTGAAAAATGTTTTGTTTCCTTTAGATGGCACATTTAGATCTCCATTTCTTTTCTAAGACTCCTTTTTTTGTATCTTTTGAGAGACGAATTTCTACTATGTATGAATGTTGCTTTGCTGACTGGCTTCAAGAGCTGTTTTCTCTGATATGAGATTTTTAGCCCTAGATATGCACAGCTGTTGTCTCTACTGTTCTGGCAAAAACCACAAGCACTAACAGGTGCTCTATTTGTTTGGCCTTTAAAACAAGAGCCAAAATGGATCGACATCTCCAGGATTTTAAAATTCCCCAATCTTTTAGCTCTTTGGTAATCTCTAGCTCTAGTACGCCCAGTGTCTCAACCCTGTCACTCTTCTGAAAAGGAGAGCAGATAAAAAAATTCACAAGCTTCCAAGGGCAATGTCTGCTTTGCAAACCTATGCTCATCATTACATTTGTGTAAAAGACTGAGCATTAGGAGCCTTCTGTTCCTCACTCTGCTCTCTGCTTTTGGTGCCATGGACCTGCAGGAGCAGCCACAGCCCAACTCTAGCCTGAGTACGGGAGGCTTGTACTTACTACTCAGATCTCTGCAACCAATTACCACCTCACCTGAACTATCCTGGCAGTTTGAAATGCAGCTGGTTTTCAGGAGTAGAAACTAATGCAGCTTCAGAATTCCCTTCTCCATGGAAATGAAAGAAAAGAGCCTGACATTAAAGATCCATAATTCACGTTTTGATTATATCCTGTCGTGCGTTTGTGTCTGAGTGACCTGGATATTACTGTGAGCAAATTCTCCACAGGAAACTAAAGAAAGTTTTGGAATGTTCTTTCTTTATATTATCAAAGTACTAGGAGTAAATGTAAAAATATATCTACTTATTCATTGATGAAGTTTGCAATTTCTGTAAATCCACAGAAGGTATTGTATATTTCTGTTATCCTCATGAGTAACATTCCTCCTTCCAGATTTTTTTTCCTGACTCATCAAATGCAGAATTATGTGCACACAAATTAAATGTCAGAGCAAATCCTCCCTAGTATTGCAATAATTTTGGAATAATTTCTCAAGGTAGTTTAGACTGTCCTAGTCACCATTTTTCTTGGAAAAATTTCTAGGGAATGAATATAGATAACTCCTAGAAAATTTAGCGTTATTTTCTTCCCAGAAGGACCCTCTGTTTCTGTTAGTTTTTGTTTGTTTGGCTTTGTGTTTAATATTACACATTAGTTCCCTAGGATTCTACTGCTTATTCTTCTGGTAGTTTTAAACATGGAATGACTCTTTTAGCAAAAACATTTTGTCATCTTTCAAAGCGAGATCTAAGGAAATGGAGAGAAAACATTAAGAGACAGAATTAGTTTTTGCAACCTAATCCTTCTTTCCTAAAAGCTATAGCATCAATGGAACTGACAAACTGAACTCCTCATAGTAAATAAATACAAATTATTAAATCCTTTAATAAAAGATTTATTTTTTGAATTTCAGTGGAATCGGGAATTTCTAGCATCCTTTGATGCTTCTGACAAAGTGGCTAGTTCACCTACATTAGAATCTCTGGGCATTTTACACTAAGTGCCAGACACTAGGAGAAGGTTTTTTGATGTCCACGTTAGAGTTCATCAGCCAGACAAACTCACCTTATGAAGTGTGAAGCCTAGAGACTGAAACCTCCAGTTTTCAGTGCAGCCCTGTATCCTTTGGTTTAGCACTGCAGCTCTCAGCACCAAGGCAGCTTTCTAACAATACGCTGAAAAGCATTGAGAGGATTCTTCTTTTCCACTGAAGTCACTAATTCCTCCTGTTCTGCAGTTTTTCAGAAACAGAAACTGTGAAACTTTTTACCAGGCTTTGCGATGTACAATATATGATACTTGGATTTCAGCTGTTGTTTCGTAATGTTGTCACCTCCCATCCCTCTCTGTCTTTTCAGGGACTTCAGTTTGCTTTACTAGTAGGAAAAAAGATAGTATTGAACAGAAAAAAAATATAATTACACCACCATATAAATACATGTTGAGCCTGTATCTTGTGTACTGCGTGCAGCTCCAGTTCCCAGAACTCAGCAAAACAAGAGGGAAAAAAAAAAAAAAAAAGAAATAGTAAATGACGTTGATGAATGATGCAGAACTGTTTCTCAATAAGAAATCAATTAAAAAGACTAAAATTCCTCTAGATAAGAGATGCAGAAAATGTACCCACTGTATATACACTTATGTAAACTATTAGTTCATCATATAATCAATTAATTTAATTTCAGATTGCTACAGGTTGTATAAAATCTCTTCGTTTTCCAGCATCTTTCTAATGAAGTCACTTAGGACTTCTTTGTACAAGTTTTAAATTAAGAAAATTAACTTTTCTGCCATCTCAGTACACAAAGAAGTTGTATAGTGAGAGCTAAGAACTCACTGAATGTTAATGAAAATTTTAATAATCTACTATGTTACCTTTTAACAAGGAAAAAATATGACCTTTAGATGAATACAATCCTTAGATTATTTTATTTTACATTTCCATGTATGTGTGTATTAATCCGCTCACAAAGTAGTTTTGAAAATGAAGAGGCATTTACTGAGAAAGATCTGAGTAGCCTGGAAGTAAAAAGCACACAATGAATTAGTAAGTATGTGAAAGATCTAGTTGAACAGATCTATCATCTCATCATTTCTCTTTTTTTTTCCAACCTCATGAGAAAGAATCCAGCAAAAAGCAGATGTCAGAAATAATTTTAATGGACACTGACTGAGCTTAACAGAGATTCCTTTAATTGCTCTGAGATAGGGCTAAGTAATAACATTACATGTGTCCCTGTTTGGGGGGAACTAAGTAGCTTCATAGAATAACGAAGTAAAACATTCTAAATTGTAATTACTATTTTCAGAAGGAAAGGATTGGATTTTTAGCCCAAATATCTTGAAATCAGTGCAGAAAACTGGTCATTTACTAAATACTGTATTACCAGCTTACAAATACATCTGCTGTCTCAGAACAGGTGGCAATAAAAAACCCCATCTGTTATCATACATGCAGGTAAAATTCACTTATTCTTGAGTCTGGGAATTATTACAATCAAGAGAAATATTTTCAAGTACTTCTTTCCTCCCTTAACAGAATATTTAATTCATGGCATGAAACCTTTCATAAGGTCAAAATAGAGGCCAGATGAACAAAAAACCCTCTCTTAGAGTCTGGAAGACCCTGAGTGGACCAGAGAAATCATCTAACCACAGCCTTTCCAGTGCCCAGCTAAGCAGAGACATAGACCTGCCAGGAGCATCTTGGTGGCAACTCCATTACATTCTTGAAATGTCATAGACAGCTGATGGAAGACAATCCTTTTGGATTCAGAATCATCACAAATTGTTTCTCTCTCACACCTACAAACTCACTACTATGATCCCGCTCAATTTTTGCACTTTTTTCCCCCCTTGAAAAGTCTTAGCAATGCATGACACAAGACAATTTGCACTCTTTTTAGTCACTGTTTGTTATTTGAATTATATGGAGGCTTGGGGGCTCGACAATGAAGTAATGTATTTGCCATATTATAAGCACAAAACATAAATTTTGACCTTTCTTCACCTTCACAGTTACATACAGGCATGGATATTTTGTCTAAATTTTCAAACAAAAATATATATTCCTTTTCTCTGATTCAGTCCTTTTGAGCTACGCAATGTCTGAAGACTTACTACAGCAAGCTGCTAATTTTGTATTAAACTAAAAATTCCCATTCAGCACATAGAGACACTATTGTATGCATTCACTATGGCAATAATTGTTCTAAAACTCAAATATAACAAAAACTGTGTAAAAGGTTTCTGTATGCCTCTGTTAAAGGAATCAGATAGAAATGGGGAAGAGGTCATAACATAAGGAATGCATACTGAAAACTAGACTCCATCTGTATCCTGGATTTCTTATTCTCAAGCAGAACCACTGGCTCGGCAACACAATATTAACTTACATAGGAACGTAACAAAAGTTAAAAATATGTGAAAAAAATAATATTTTACTATTGCCCCGTTGGCTACTGCAGATAACTATGAAATAAATTCCTGTATAACAGAACACTGGCACCCACTTCTGCATCTCTCTGTATCTGGCTGTTCAAATTACAACACTGAGAATCTAAGTTCTGTTAGATTCCCTATGTCTTGTTTATGTGTTGGTATATGTAACCAAACAAAAGAAGGTCCCCAAACACAGAGAGCTCAGTTTAAGGAAAAGCATCACTCTTGCTGTGGGAATCATCATTAGCATACTGGACAATATTTCTTCAAGCCCAAGGGTTTATCCACAAGGTTAGTGCAATCAGATGGATTTTACAGTCAACGTGCTTACCCTGGCACCAATCCTAAACAAATTTCTTCCATAAATATTGATCTCAATCACAGTATTTCTTTTTAATACTACACAAGTCCTTCACATTATTATCATACAAATGTAGTTAGGAAAATGCATACAACTACTTCAGAAAAATTTCTTGCCATTTCAGTGCCTGACACATATGTAAATTTATACAAAAGCTTTACAAATATAAATATTTAATTCGACCCTGTTAAACTTTTTTCCAGCATTCAACAAACTGTTTCTTCTCTTCTCTCAAAAGTGTTTCTTTTCTTAAAAATCTGACTCTGGACACTAAACAACTTAAAATGTAGAGCTGACTTGTGCAGAATTCCATATTCTCGTGTTTCTTTGATCATCTATCAGATTCAAGCTTTCTACTCAATCCTTCAGACATGAGAATGTCCAACATGAATATTAAAGAAACTGCAAGATCTGACTGCAGTAGCTCAACAAGGACTATTACACCAAGTTATTAGTAAAGGAACTGTACATGCCACAGGACATCAATCTTCAGACATACCAAAGAACAGACCATCAATATTAATGATCTCACCTAGACACCAATTTTTGAAAAATTGCTAGTTTGAAAATTCAAAGTCTACTGAGTTATTTATCCTGTCCTCAGTTTAAGAAAATATCATAATTCAAGTCTAGGCAAATTTAGCCCTTGTCAAATTTTTTATGTTACTAGCAAACAGGTATTAAGATGAGAGTCCTATGGTCTTGTTCTTTACTATTATGCCATGTGCTTTTTTGACACTTGCAACCCAGAACTCAGGAGCTGGGGCTTTTCAAGCAATACTTAGATGGCCCATCATTTCTCATTCTAACCACAAGTCCAGTCTCTGACACTCATGGAATTTCACTGCATCTTTCCACAATCCTTTATCAATATTCCTTCCTCATATCATGGTTTCCTCTCCAATGATCCCTTGTACATTATCCGTCTCTCCCATGAAAGCCAACTCACCAAAACAACTTACTGAAAGAAGTACTGATATCAACCATATAAATGTAAAAAAATTCTGTATTATCTATGGGTTTTAGGGACATTTCCATCTAGTTGAAATTTGGTTGATACCCAAAGAAAGCTGAATGGATCTTTAAGTACACGAAGACAAGAAAATAACACATAAACAGAAGGTAAGGAATTATTGCATTCTCAGAAACTAATAACATTCATCAGGTTCATTTCAGTCCTCTGGAGCAGCACTGCTATGGATAGCAGATAAAATTGAATTTGATAAAGGAAATGAACAGAATCTTTTGGAAATAACCACAGTATTTCAGAGCTCTGTATTATGAACACAGGTAGATGAAAATGGCGTACCTGACTTTAAAGGTAGCACTCTGTGTTATAGATTGGGTTATTTGTGTTAGACTTGTCAATCAAATATGACATGAATATATTTCAGCAACTGTGAAATTTGATTAAAATTCACTGAAGTCTTTCTTTTTCCTAAAGTCTAAATACATTTAAATGGTCCATTACCTGTGAAACTCTGATGTTGTTTGTAAATTCTTCATTATTTTTATTATTAGAGGAACCTATTCTTGCTTTGTTTTTAACTGAACCGCACTTAAAAACAACTCTTTCCTATTAACCCTTTAATATCCTGAGGCAATTTTTGAGGTGCCTTATGCAGCAAGAATCCTGATTGAATGTGCTGATAAATTTTATGTTTAATACTAAAAAAGCACCAAACTTCTCTGGGCTTATTAAAAAAAAGTAAAATATTCCTAGAACTTCATTTTAGAGTTAATTGTATCTTTCCTTTCAGAAGATGACAATTGTTTTTAAAATCAGGTTTTTGGTCAATATTACAATACAGAGAGGAGACAGACTACTATGTAATTTTAACACTGGTAACCCTAAAAGAAACAAATTCTACCTTTACAACATTTAACATCAGGGATTTATGCACTATTATACAGTTATGCCCAAGGGCAGATATCTGTAATTTCAAGGCCTTAGCCAGGGAAATGACAAGCACACTCAACAATGTATAGGTCAAAACAGAGAGCTTTAATAGGCTCACTGTTCATACATAGCTGTGGTCAGGTGGTGTTCTCTAGGCCTACACCATGCTCATTTTCTAAGTTATTTTTATAAAGCAGAGTCAGACGTGCCTTTTATGAACATAATACTGTCACAAGGATAAAACCACCAAATACTAGTACTACTTTTAATAGATCTATCACCCAGTTAACAATTTATAAGAATAACACCTAAGGTGTTATATAGATCTTCAACATGTTAGTAATTTAGCAGCTGACAGTGCATTTTAACCTATTCCATGTGCTATCTCTTCCTTTTAATTGTTTGATGAAGGAACATCATCGATTACACCACTAAAACCTGTATTTTCTATTTCCCTTTAATTATCATAGGCTGGATAATAACATATAAAAGATGCCAATATTTTTATACGTTGTTCATGACATGATAGAGGAGGATGAATATTGTATCACAATTAAAACAGAAAGATGGTTTGGGTTTTCAGCAGGAACTAGATTAGTTTTCAAAAGAAACTTGCCCAATTTGTATGCTTACAAGACACACTGTCAGAGTTACAAGAGATTAAAGACAAATGTCCCATTGGAGTACATAAGCAAAGCAAACATACACATAAATGTGCCAACAATGTTTTTCAAAGAGCGCAATCGAATTTAGAAAGGCCTGAATGTTCTTCTCCAAAGCGTGGTAACAGTGGGATTGCTGAGTATTAACCCTAGAGACTTATCACAGGAGTTTTTGATTGACTGACATCCTGAAATATTCTTTTTTACTCCTTGAACTAAAGCAAGGTAAGCCTTTCTTACTCTGAATGTGATAAAAGATACATAGAAATTGTTTTGGATGAAGAAATCTTAGTTCCAAAGGTTGAGAAACAAAAAGAAACTGCAATAAAGTACACTACGTCACATACACATTTATTTCAGCACTCTAAGGCAGCCATAGTAATAACACAAGCAAGGCTTGTTATGGGCAAACCTCCACTCTTCACAGTGACCTCTACAGAACCTGCTAAAGTCAAGGCTGTGGTGACTTATGTGTCAGAAAACATACTTCTGATTGATTCATTCTGATTAAGCACAGAAACAAATGCAGAGGTTGTGTTTGTGGGGCTGGAAAGTTACACATCAGTGAATGCAGTGTCAGGTATCAGGCCATCTTAATCTAAGGCAACTGTGCTGGTACAATTTATGTGCCAAGACGCTGGAAGAACAAGCCTTATTTAAATTAGAAATATACAATATTAATATACATTTTAAGTCCTTCTTCTTCCTAAAACAGGATGCCTTCGCAAATAAATAAACACCAGTTCAGGCTTCTTATATTTGCGATAATTCAGAAGTGACATCTACAAATCAGTAAGAAAATGAGAATAAATCTAAGCAAGTCTAAACTTGACTAGTGGAAATTGTTGAAGGAAAAGGGGAAGTTACAAATAATTTCTGCTGATTTGCCTTCGAAATTCAGCTTTAATATCCTGAACTGAATAAGAGCAGACAAGATTCATAAAACACGGTGGTATTAAGTACCAGTAGAGAAAGCAAACACCTTGGTTTCTTTGCATGTCTCAGTGAAACTTCTGATCAGCTAGTTGCTTGCAGCCTATTTGCACATACTTCTAATTCAAAGAAACCTTTGGAAAACACACTAGCAACACAATTAACACACAGTAGAGATGCTTTGGTACAAAATAAGTAAATGACATTGAATTATCTCCTTAGTCCTGGAATACATGTCAATATCTAGAAAAAAATTGTTCTGGTTTAATGATAAATAGTGTTGGTTCTATGAATTCCCAATGTTATGCTCACAATGAACTCTTCTGTTATTCTGCAACTATACCAACTAATTATTTTAAACAATTTTGGGGAGGCTTCAAACTATTCATGATTAGAACAACTGTTTGGGCTGATTCTTATATGAACGAAGACAGATATTTGATGGACTACTTATGATGGCCCATAAAAAGAGAATTGCTCTATTCATTTCTCTTGTAGATGGAATTATCTCATTATGCAAGATATGTTAATTCCACACTGCAATACACCAGATTCTGCCTTGTTGTGCACGTGAAACACACAAGCTGTGATCACTGCTCTGCTATCATGGCTCGTAAATTAGTCATTATGCTGTATAGGTATTACTCATTAATAAAACTACCACTAACATTCAGACAATACTAGGATAGTCAAGAATTTCTGCTGTGAAGGATAATGGTCTTAGAAGTGAGCATTGCTACCCATTTTGGCACCCAGAAGCAGATGGAACCATCTTGCCATCTCATGACATATTAGAATATTGACACCCAAAAACCTGTTAATAACATCTGTTAATCTAATTACAAAGAATATGCATCTGTAATAAACAAATGTCTAAATCAAATAGCCTCCAGCATGTCTCTTATGATGGTTGATTTGGAAGGCTGACAATTTAGTTCTTTCATAGTAGGAGAAACCCAAAACAAACAAGCGACAAAGCACCTGCTCAATTGCCAGAGATTTAAAGGTCTTAATAGATCAAGCAACTACCCTTTTGTTAGGATGCAAACCTTCAGCTTGTGCATATATATGACACCAAATAGAATAATATCTACAAATGTCTTCTTACAAATAGTATTCAGATAATTTTGGACCCAGTTTAAGAGTTTTCTTACCAATTTCTCTATTTTCTTTTTGAAATGGGCTCTCAGTTGAGTTTTGCAGCTGTTACTAATGATGTGCATGTGTGTGAGAAGACAAATGAGCATAGTTAATTATGCAGTATCTGGCGAGATTAATGTTGTATCTGTATTATCCACATGTATCATTGAGAAAGACAATTTTATACACGAGAGTGGGCAATTGATTAAGATGAATCATCAGACCACTGAAGCTCATTTTACCAGTCATTTCAATGGTCTCTGTCTGACAATTTCAGCACTTTGGGTTAACATGAACCTCTTTCCTCAAGCTGTTTTGAGGTGGTAATTCAAGAACAGAAAGGCTCGATCTTTACTGTCAAATGGATGATGTTAGAGGAGGAAATTATCATTATAAACTATCTCCTGTGTATAGGGGCTATCTTTCATTTTAAAACATTTCTTTTCGTGTGAAGCAATTAAATATCTCCTCACTAGAGCAGGTAAGGGTATCACCTCCAGGCTAAATACAGTCTAGCAGTTAAATTAATCTAGATATGCAGACGATTCATCTACATTGTGAAAAAGACCTGGCAAACTTGCACTATTAGATTTACTACATCAAAGCTGTTGCAGTGACTCTCATTCTCAGTGAATAGTTTGATTGTATTATCTCCAACACTGTCCACAAGTCTTACAACATTCTCCAAAGACTCAAAGGTGTTCAATGGTATTCACATTGGAAGCTACAAATCCAGAACAGGTGAATTTTGGCATTGCTCTAATATTTGTGTTGTTGACAATTCAGTGTTGACACCACTGTTTGCCAACAGCGATGAAAAAATTTTAGTGAAGAATACAGCAAGGCAGCTCTCAGGGCTTCACACAGTATGAATTTTAAAAGGTTGTGATCTTCTTTTGCAGATCACAGCTTCTACAATCATGTTTGGGGATAATTTTTCCATTATCTCATGAAAGCATTACAAGGTTTAATAAAATAGGAATTGTAAAATATTTGAAGTCTGTTGGATAAAAACCACTACAAACTATAAACACCACAAAAGCTGAGTATTAACACCCAAGACTCCTGTCTTTAAGGTCTGCTATGCTGAAGAAAGATCAGGAGTTCTCCTGCTATTGCAACAGTCCTCTCTTGCTGCATGGATCATGATTTCTGTGCCAATTTAGCATTCCATGGATATTTTCGCACTCCTCTTCATGTACAATGAAACAATAAAAATATGCTAAAATACTGATAGTCTAAAACAGAGTAAGCACGTCAAACAGTTTAGCACTGGCTTACAGTCACCTGCTACAGAGATAACATAATTCAGAATTATGTAAATCTAGTGACTGTGGAGAGATAGAGAGATAGCACTCTAATCTTGCACTAGGAAAATAAACCCAAACCAATATTATGGACATTAATGAGATCAGAAGCAAATTCATCTGTTGATCATGATTTGAACATTTGCAGACCAGACTTTTGAAAGTTCAGAGAAACCAATGATTTCATTTCTCTCTGATGAGAGAAATTACATACTCAATTACATAATTGCCTGTGTTGTTTCATATTGCAAGAAACAGTGGTCACCTAAGACTGATAATGCTTCCTTGCCCCTCTACAGGGGACACAGGATTTACACATCCTAAAAAGGAAGATTTGAGAACATCAAAATGCTTTTTGAACTACATTCCTTCCTTTTCTGTAAATGTATTTCTTTGTCTGTATATATCCTACAACATAAAATACAGAACCCCAAATAGCATACAGTATGATTTTTTTTAAAATCAGTAAAATAAAGGATAAAAGCAAAACACTACTTCTCAACTATTTTGAATTTCCAGATATCACCAAAGAGGGAAACATTTTTTTTTCCACACTTTTTTCAAAGTATCAGACTATTATTTCATTTTTTGTTATATGGCTGATAAAATGCTAAGAGCTGCACCTCATGTATCTCCTTGCATATAGTTCCAGAATAGCTGTCAAAGGCTTTATGCACCTTTGAAAAGGTGACAAAACTCCACTTCTCCAAATGACCGTTTGTTGCAAAAGACACTTCAATGCTTTCTATCTCTTTCTCTACATGAAAGTCATTGTTGAGATCCCAGTTATAAATAGACTTCGCTTTGTATACTAGGTGCTTTTCTCTCATCTTTTCTTCCTCTGTGATTCTGCCCACTGAATAAGCACTTTGCTGAAGCAATCCAGAAATGCAGTGAAATCAAAGTTTCTTCTGTCTCTCTACTTTTAAAAATAACGAATCCTGGCTTCAATTTTTAATATATTTCCACCTACTGTGACAAGCCAGCAATTTTTTTTTTCAAATATTTTCCTATGTTACAGCTGATTGTCTTCATTTTGGAGGTTTCAAGCATGAGTTTGTGGATTGGGATTGCTTAATTATTCTTTTATTTCTCTAAAAGTCAGTTAATGTTAAAATTACATTTTTTCTTTAAAAACAAAACATTAGACATCATGATACAGAAAAATTTAATCCGAATAGGCCAGGCCCTATTTGAATGGTTTTTCAGTCCAATAAAAGACTCAATCTCCTGAGATCACAGTTGACCCCAGTGGTTTTGTCACTCCTTCACAAAAAGAAAAAAATTACAATCATCATTTGGCAGAAAGATAATGTCAAAACATGGAGAAAAGAGGTATGTCATGTCACAGTAGCACAGGTTAACAAAAGGCAAAATCTTTCACTCGCCCTGAAAGTAGTAGAAATCAAACTAAGTCAGAGATATCTGCTGCTGCACTAACCTTCCAGCAAAGAGGATTGAAGTCAGCAAATCACCACTCTCACACACATAGTCATGTCCTCTAAAATTTTAAAAGCTTAAGCTAAATAGTGAGAGAATGTCAGTTTAGAATATTCATAGTTCCGATAATGATATTTAAAGAGCTTCCATCATAAGAATACATAAAAACATATGGGAGCTCCTGGTACATGGCTGGCTGTAAATCAACTTTATTTACAGTCCTTAGAATGTTTCCCACTTAATAACTTGGAAAAATGATAGGCAACTTTAATCTAGTACACATCTACATCATTGAATATTTAATGATAAAAACTAGGAGAGGCAAATCTTAAGTAACAAAACTCATATGACAATAAATATGGTTAGACAAGAAATTAATTTTATACCTAAAAGAGTTTTTAGTAGTTTTCTTGTTATACACATTAAATGTGCACTTCTAGATCATGAACAGATAAGTTTAAGATCAGAGTAAACACAGAAAACTCTCTCCTAAAAGTAATGATATTTTAGGAATACATTTTCTTTTATTTCCATGCCTACTGGAAGATAAGAATGTACTTGTCTTCACTGGTTGAGACTTCCCTGCCTCCACAAGCAGAAATCAGCAAACACTATCCACTCTCTTGCTCGTTTTTACCCAATTATAGTATAGTTTTCCCAATACATTTCTGGGCTTTTCCAAGTTTCTTTCTGTAGGCCACTCATCATATTTCCATACAATTTCTACTTGTATATAAATTAAGACACATGTCTTAGCTGCACCCTTTACATATTACTTATTTCCTGTCACAACTTTGCTCCCAATCAGTAGAACAAGAAATTTATTGCTCTTTCACTAAGTTCAGCCAGATACTAGGCCAATCTTCTGGAAGACAGATTCTGGTAGTTCTTGCAGACTTTGTAAAAATATATGTATTTTTTTAATGTATGAAGGTAAAAACACTAGTCTTCTCCATGCCTTCTGCAGAATTGTACCTGATACATTTTTAACTTTATGGGATTAATTTTGTGACTATGGAAATGTCTGCATTTATACCAATAAATAATATGATTTATATAAGCTGATGAAACAGCTTACATTGTCTCCTGAGTGGAGTCTCCATCTCTGTTGCAAGGATGCTGTTGCTGATAGATTTTCTCATAAGCGTTTTGTTTGTTCCTTAAAAATTATATCCAGTACCAAAAAATATAAGATTCAGCATTTCTTGGTATCTGGCTCCAAAGAAAAGCTAAATTTAACTAAGAAAATATTTCCCAAAAATATATGAAATGCATCCTGTATATCAGATATTAGCAAAGAGGTATGAAAAGGAAAATTGTTTCACTGTTTTGATTTATTGTTTTCTTGATTTTTTGGAATGCTGATCAAAATACTGAAAGAGCAACTCTCGAGTCTCTCAGCCATGTTCAGAGTTGTTCAGCATAAATTCATGGGACTAGGATCAATATTTTAAACAGGCAACACCGCTAGCAGGATTGTGAATATGTTCACAAACAGGACATTTTAGGTTTTGAAAATATATTTTTTACACTAGTCATATGTTGTGGTATATTTATGTACTATTTTCTTAGGTGAGTTGTAGATCTCCAAGCAAGACCTACAATGCATACATTTTGTAGAGATTAAAAAAACAAAATCGAAATTAAATGATGTGATAAAAACCTCAATGTTACGACTCAGTTGTTGAAGCCAGAAGCTGAGGTACTCATGTTCAGATGCTCAGCTCCACACAGAGGAATATACTTCACATTAAAAAAAAACCCAGAACAACAACCCTCCCAAAAAACTAAAAAAAAACCCCACACCAAAAAGAGGCAGTTAGATATTTATCTAGGAAAACTCTCAGTAGAAGGATGCATTTTAAACAAAAAATTTGGCTTATTCTTTGTTATACTTACACCATTTAAACTAAAAAGCAAAAAAAGCAGATCATTTACTCCAGGATATCCACATTTCATAAGTGAACCTATTTTTTTAGAGAATAATTGTTCTCCCTCTCTTCTACCCCCTTCACCCAATTGAACTATGTCTCCTATGACCACTCAATCTTAAAATGCTACATTCTGGTATATTATCTGAGGAACAAAAATACTTTATCTGGGCTTACTGCTTTTATTCAACGCCCAGAACAATCTATGTCTATTCCTTTAAGCTCCTTTGGATGTGAAAAAATATGGTTACATAAATCTTTGTAATCCTGAGGGAAGGATAGCATATAAAGAGTTTACTGGCATTAGGATTAAGTCTAGTGTATTACAGTGCAATCTTTAATCTCCTAAAATCTACCTCACCATTCCAAGCTGTTTTGTGCTACTAGATGAAGCTTTGGAAATAGGGCACAGCTGGCAACAGTGATAGAAAAAAACATTTAAAAAAAAAAAAAAAAAAGGAAAGAAAAAGAGGGAAAAAGAAACAATTGGTCAAAATTCTAATGGGCTGATTTAACACAGTGGCATGCACAATGATGTTTTTAATAATTTAGAAATCAAAAATTGGACAAAGTTTTTGTAAAGCAAATTAGGAAGAAATAAAACCACCAAAGTCTGAAACCAAGGAATTTACAAAAGTGGACCAAAGCACATCTAAAACCACTATACAAGGTACCAAAGTCTTACTTGGTTATTAGATTCATTGATCTAAATGGATATAACAAATGTTTCTAGGTAACAAAAAAAATAACCAAATGAGAAGAAAACCACTTCATACTGATATGGACTTTTTATTCCCTTTAGATCAAAATATGCGTAAAGAAAACACTGCTGAAGCTATGCATTTCTTGAGAGAGAAATGTAGACAAAGGTTGTTATTAGTAGGCATATTTCTAAAGAATGCCACAGTTCTAGTATTTGGACTTGTGATTTCCCAGTCAAACAGCTTCCTCTTGAGGTACCTATGGCCTCTGCTGAGTTTAAAGCTTCAAAAGGCCAAAAGCAGCGCAGCTCAGCTTTTCTGAATCCCATAAAGTTAAAAATGCACAGGTCAGACTGGGAGAGACACCAAAACATTGATCCCCAGCTCTGCAGTCTCGGCTGAAGCATTTTAGCTGCATAAGTCTCAGTTTCCTTTGGCTCTGCTGTGTTCAGTATATATTTCTACTTACAACAAAGTACAAACATTTGCTTAAGGGCTACTGTGACCAGTGGTATTTAGATACATGACTAAATGATAACTAAATTAGGCCTCAGATAGTAAATACAGATTATATGCTCATGCTGTATTTGAAAAAGACAAGTTCCCTTGCTCCTCTTCTGTGCTTGCAATCTCTTAGCAGAGGAGCATGAAACACTGAAACAAAAATAATGAAGAGATTTCTTCCACCTCTTTTCTGAAATGATACCTAAACTTTGAACCTGAAACCACTGTTCTGAAAAGTTACAAGTCTGAGTGCAATAAATCATTAGATACCAGCACAAAACTCTTTATCTACCTGGGACATCACCAGTGTGTTTGCTTTTTTTCCACCCCCTCCTTTTCCTTTTTCAATGGAGTTGCACAATTTTTTATATCTCAGAATGTTCCACTTGCCTTTGTCAAGCTTTAAATATACTAATGTTATGGCTAATGATGAGCTATAATACATAGAAGTGTGTTTATCTGATAAAGTTATGAAAATAATTCTGCATATAACTGATACTCATCAGCTTTTTGACTGTTAGGTAAGTTTTACACATTTCCAGCACTGAAGAGAAATATTAACAGACAATAACCATGGTACTGCAGAATCAGAAGACAGTACAATAATAGCATTTCTTTCTTATTTAGTTTGTATTTCCAAAGCACCACACAATCATGAGCAAATTAATCTAAAGCTTACACTGAATTTTACTGATAAGGACATTAAAAGCCTTTAGCAAATGTTTAATTGAAATAACTGTTGCACATTAATTCCAAGAAACTTGTTTTAGTATCACAGAGACTTAGCAAACACCTAATGAGAATGAACTCGATATGCCCCAGTGCATAGAATTCTGTGTGTGTTTTTCTTGAGTCTCAGCTAGCAAGAAAACACTTTGAAATGACATCTTAGAAGCAAAGGAAGGGCACATTAGTAGGAAGAATCTAATGATACACTGTCCCATGGAGCATGAGCAGAAACCATAGTTTTGAAGACTCCTTTATTTGACAGCAGTTTTCCATGGAGAACAAATTAAAAAAAAATCACTTTATAATTCCAGTAGCTCTGAATTTGACTCCCAGATCCAAAGGTTTGCTCTCTCAGTTTGTCAGCTACTTTTCACCTCCAAACTTAACTCTACTAACTCAGTAAAACATGACAGAGGATGCATTACAATGGCCTCAAATATTTTCTTAGGAAACTAAGAAAAGAAAAAGCATCACTAAATCCTCTTCTACATTCTGTTGTCTCTGATAGGAATTTGAATCCTTTGGGTTCCCCACTGAACACCCCTGTCATCAGTGCAAGTTTTGGTTTGAATTTCCATTCTAATTGCACATTAATTTTTTAGCATAGTGTCTGACCTTTAACCAATTTGTCCCTCTCCCCAGTAAAAGCCATATGTAATGAGAGAAGGTGGGATTCTTCACACTCAGTTACCCACATCTCAAGTCAGTTTCTGGGTATCATTTGCAAACTTCACCAGGATATACTTGATCCCATCTTCCAGATCACAGTTTCAGGCTCAATACCAGCCCTGGGGGACCCCACTGGTGGCAAGTTGCCAGTTCAAGACGGAGCCATTTCCCAACACATTCTGGGTGTCATTGTCACCCAGCTTCCCGTCCCTGCATGGACCATTTGTCTAGACTGTAACACACCAGCTTCCCAGGTAGGAAGCCATGGCAAACTGTATTAAAGGCCTTGGAAAATTCCAGATAGACAATATCTATCACTTGCCTCACATCAACCAAGAAAGTCATAGAAGGTGATCAGGTTTGTCAAGCACAGTTTGCCCTCATTGAATCCTTGCTGGCTTTTTCCAATCTTTTTCTTCATCTGACCTATGATAACCCCCAGGAGGACCTGTTTCATAACTTTCCCAGGGACTGAAGTAAGACTGATGGGCCAATAATGGCCTGAATATTCTTTTAAGACCTCCTTTTATGGAAAGAACACAGAATGGAAGAGTATTCTATTTTTAGTGGAAGATGTCTTGCATTTGCAAGCTGGAAGTTTCTTTTGAGATCCATCCATCTAATTTTACCCTACCCGTGCAGTATTTTTCTAAATTTTGCCAGTCTCTCTTCAGGCAAATATCTGCTCTTTCATATGAAGGGAAAAAAAAAATTGACAGGGTATTTTTATGTATGTAAATAACTTGCTGAATTTCAATCTAACATCACTTCCTCCTTCAATAAATGTACTGAAACAATAAAAGAAGGGTGCCAAGAAAACAAACTAAATGTAAAACTGTTTAGACACTAAGTAAAATAAAAGGTAAATCTAACATAGCAGCAGAACTTACTAAGCAGTGGCAAAGTGGATTAATCCCTCTTAATAGCTATACAAATATTTGCATTATTTCTAGAGACATGAACATGATGTTATGACATCAGAGAAAGTATTTATCATCAACTCCAATGGAACACAAATTTCTTTAATATATTTAGCATATATAATACTGACTGATTTCACTAAACCAAGTTTTTAAATCCATGAGTAATTTTATCACCAACATTTTTATGAAAGGTGGAAAAAGACATAATATATCTGCACATTCATGAACCACTACACCACAGGAGAATTAAAATGGGATAAATTGTGAACAAATGTTGAATTGTGGGGTGGGGTTAAAGCAACTTCACATTAGTGAGATATCCTATGGTGCCTTTCATTATTGATTCACTGTCAACATCATGTTAGTTCTTTTCAAATTAGTTCTGTGGCTTGAACTTGAAAAGATCGTGATGCAGAGTCCACAGGTTCATTCTAATTGCTGTTTTTCCTGGTGGACTTAACCATGCCAACCTGCCACTCATCAAGACCATTTGTCTGTGAACAGACTTAATTAAACACCTCAAATCCAATTTCTTTGATCCTTTTCCACTATTAAAAAAACCACACACACTCCATAAGCTATGAAGTTTTCTAAAGGAAAAACTCTTTAACATACCCATTGGCATTTTTCTCTAGTGTTGAAGAAACAGACAATTCAAAACCAAGATTAATTAGGAAGGGAAAATAAAATAGTTCTAGAGAGAATAAAAAATTTGTTAACTCCTAAACATTCAGTAGAAGGTTAAAGAATGATTTACAGCACCTACATAGTTCTTCCTTCCCGCCCTCCCCACCCCCACTTTCAAATAAAACCTTCAATATGCTGCACAGGCTTCAATATGAATTTTAATCTACATTTTTAGATTTAAACAGGTAACATTTTGTGAAAGAGATAAGCATTTTCAGCCTTCTTTTCCATGACTTGAATATCCAGCACATTGGCACAAATGGTGAAAGTGAAAACACCTCAGATATAAATAAGTAGTTTCATTAGAATGATTCACAAGGTGTCTTTGCTTTCTATTCTTAACAAACTTTAACTTCATACATTAAATTGCTTCCAAATTACACTTAGCCATGTCAAATCTTATAACTGCAATCCCAAAGTCTTTAGCATATATAAAAAAACCCCAAATCTTAC
The DNA here is from genome assembly GCA_013399895.1 of Serilophus lunatus. NCBI lineage: Eukaryota > Metazoa > Chordata > Aves > Passeriformes > Eurylaimidae > Serilophus > Serilophus lunatus. The sequence goes on along the minus strand of VXBA01001917.1, from coordinate 821,495 downwards.
AAGTTTGTGACAGATTATTCTGCATTTGATACATATTCACTGCACCATCAAGTACAATCCTCAATGTAGAATGCTGAGAGTTTAATTTAAACGCATTTCTTAATAATGAATTTATCAATAATTAATAGCTCTTACATTGGAAAATAAGTTACTTGTAATTAAGAAACTGCTATTTCTGTAAGTGCTTTTATGAAAGGAAAATTACTGGTTATGGATGATTTTATTGTTGTAAGGTCTTTAATGCCAGGTGTTGTAATTGTCTACTTCTTACTCTTGATTACATATTTTTCCAAAATTTATGGCTGCACAAAGGAGATCTGGTCTCTGCAGCCATGGCTGAAAAAGAGCTCCTACATGACAGGTGCTTACCTGGTTAAGTAGTATTTACTATTCTAATTAAGGCTGTATTCACATACACTAAGTAAATATTCAGGCCAACCTCTAAATTTGAGGTATACTATGAAAATATCTGTGAATTCATACCCCTTCCAAGCACAGCAATAGCTTTTTATTTTATTGCTTTATCAATTTGGATTTTGGGAATACAAAGTTTATGTCACAAAGACATTTAAAGAAGAAAGGCACTGATGTTTCAGAATTACTTTGAGTTTCTAAATCAGTGCTCAAATATTGCCTTAATGGTTTCTGTCATTAGGATTTAGATCCTTCATGCTGTAAAAAACCTAGAGGCTTATTTTCATATTTGATACAGCAAATTATGTGAGCTGCTTTGAAATACAATAGTAATCAATCCAGGAAAGACACACATATCCAAAACAGTGCATATATCTAATCTCTGTAGTGCCATGCTTGATATTTCTCTTCCATTGAGCTTCTATCTCCTACAGGAAACATAAAGTAACATGTCAGTGTCAAATAAGGCAAACTAATGTAACATGATTGATCTTTGGCATCCAGACAGCCAGATTCATCCCTGTGTCATTTCTAGGGCCAGAGAAGAGAGATTTCCTTTAAAACTCAGTAACATATTGGATCTCTAAAGCTGCTACAATATCTGCCTCATACAAATGTTTACATTAGCTTTCTATAATACTGGTAAATCTTCCTGCATACAAAACCTATGTGTCACTGGGATTGAGATAAGAAAAAAAAAAAAAAAAAAGTATACTGGTTCTCCTAAATACAATCTTTTATATGAATGAAAACCACTCCCTGAAATAAGGGAGAAAAAGTGTCTGAATTAGCCAAGATTCAAACTACTATTGTAGGTGATGATTTGCAGCAGGTTCTGCTGCACATGTACAGTGCAGTTTATCTGATACTGAGAAAGATTGAACACACATATTTCAGATGTGCTCTCTTGGCAGAAGGACGGATTTCTGAATTTGAAGACTAAAAATATCTATGCTGAAAGTGTCAACCCGTTCTCTCTTGTGGTGACTATCACTCTTACTCTTCATTTCTCCCATTCTTTAAATTCAATTTTACATCACACGAATGTACATCTGAGCAGCATCACTGATACAAATGGAGCTGATTGGTATTCAGCATGATATGCTTGATAACAGTATTTTATTTTTCTAACTGTTCTGGTTTATTAGGCTTTGAAACATGAGTTCTCATTTGGAAGAAAGTATAATAATGAGAAAGCAAAATCTTAAAAATTGTATCTGCTTGATAAGACTGTAACTTACAAGCCAAGTATATATGATGACAATGATGCCATTCTGCATAATAATATAAAAAAATGTCCTGAGTCAAACCAGTCTTGTGGCCACTGTGCTGTCTCTGTGACATGTTCAATGGGAAAAGCTATGCGCAGGCTGTACAGAAGCCTGGCTTCTTTCTGTGGTCCACTCCTCTTGGACTTCCCTAGAATCCACAACTGTAGGACTAGGAATATTAGTGGGTACAACCTGTCTCGGTGTTTTCAGCACCTTCAGGGATTAAAGCATCCCATACAACACCACCAAATAGCCAGACACTGTGTTGGTCTATTATCTGTACTCTTGTTCTGCCAGTGTTAGTGCTTTACAGACCTTCTCAGACATCCTGTCTTGCAAACAGGGGACACTTCCACGTCCCAGTACAAACAGTGCTATTACGACTTGATTGGACCTGCCCAAACCCCAACAAAGGTGATTCCTAACGAGGGTGTAGGTGACAACCCAGCTGTGAGCACTGGGAAAAGGCTCAGGCAACCAGCACGTACTGAACTCCTGGTGCCTGGCAGTGCCAAAGGCAGCTAGTTCAGAGACAGCCAAACAAAAAACATGCTTTTAGGAGAAGATCTACAAATGGGTTATCTTTTGTTCTCACACATTGCTGCCAGAGTTGGTGCTTGACAATTATTTCCTTTATCTTATAATTTCATACCTTTTAAGCTCAACCTGACTCAGAAGATTCGTTGGTCCTGTTTCAGACTTAGCATGAATAATGTAAGAAGTAGTATAATTTTTGAACATATCAAAACAGCAAAGATAGGAGAGAAAAAAAACAATGTACAGATAAATTATGATCAATTCAGTAAGTGGGAGCTCTCAAGCCTGCCAAACCAGTAATAAGTTCCAGTCTAGGATCTTTTGTTCTGTAATTGCACTTGAAAACTTTTTCTGATTACTCAAGTAGAGATAAGCATAACTTAAATGCCATAGTTTGGTTTTAAAAGGAGCAAAAAGTCCCAGATTTAAATTCTTTTGTCCTTCAGATTAAGGACTGAGAAGTCAAGATTTCTAAATGCCTTTTTTTTTTTTTTTTCCTAGATGTTTTTCCTGTGCTACCCTTTGGGAAGAATTCAGAATTGGTTCTTTCTGTAACATTAAAAATTACTAGAAATGGATAAACTTTGCATATATATTTGTATATGAAATATTTACTTTCTCCTAAATTTGAGTCTGCTTCTTCTATTAATAATCAATTATAGAGGCTACATACACATGTAATTGAAGCAGAAATCTCTTTGGAGCATGCTATACTTTGTTTGGTAGTTTTTAGATTTCTGTAGACAATTAAAATTTTCTGAGGGAAAGGTAATAATTTCATATGGTTTCTTTAGAAATATGTTTTTCTTTACACAATTAAAAAAATAAAACTTCAGAGTTTAGTTTTTCTAAAGTCCTAATGCTTACGACAGAGATGTTTAAATTAGAAAACAGCGCAGGGTTGATTTTATTAGTATTTCAGTCTCTATAAAGAACACCAGATGTATTTGAAGGTTTGAAGAATTCTAGGATACTATTTATCATTATCAAAGCTGAAAGTGGCATTACATTTGATTCAATAAACCAGTGCTAAAAGAAGGTGGAAGAAGGCCTAAGCACTGTATGAATTTCATGTAATCTCATTTCAGATTGCAATGATACTAATCTGTGTTATCAGTTATAAGAGCTACACAAACACAGCAAGGACAGACGTTGCTGTACTTTCTTCTGAACCTTACCAAATTACCAAGGCAGATAATTCTCTGTAAGAATTCAGCAGCAAACAGCATATATTTTTTCCAAAATACCAGAATTTTAGTCCTTTATCCTTAAAATAAATATGAGGAGAAGGATCTTATGTTTGTTAGGTGTCTTATCAGTAAGTCTTCATGTGTTTCCAAGGCACAACACACAGAATGTCAGAAGACAGGACTTTCTTGTGACAGATATTTCCAACACTAGAAAGTGAAGTGTAGCAAATCATACTACTTCACGAGTTATCAGAAAAAAAAATCATGGCAAATTCTGCTGCTCTACAAAATATAACTTTGTCTTCAAAACACTCAAAAGATTGTAAATACCTTTCCTTTGTACACTAAAGTGATACATTTATGTGGTTAAACTGCTATTTAGAAAATGTCACACAGTCCTTAATCCCTCAATCTTCAAAGTATTAGGATTTGATCTATACTGCAAATAGTACAGGTCAATTTTTTCTTTAGAACATGGCTACAAACAGTTTGAGGTAATGCACTAAGACTGAAAATATACATTTTTCTCTGTTTCCAAACAGTGTGAATCAACATCATTCTACCGGATATCGAGGCAGTATCATCAGTACTCAAGTGTTACAAGAGTCAAATGTGGCTGAATTCAGAAAAGACTCATGTATCATTTCTCATTATCCCAGCAAGTCTTAAATTCAATCTGTTATTAGAAGGTAGTCACTGAAAAAATATCAAGCACAGGTAGCACATCTCCTGAATCAAAATAACTTTCTTGTAAAGAATGTAAATAACTTTTCCCCAAGAGGAACTAGGCAAACTTGCAGTCTGGTCTGCCCTCCGTGTCCATCAGTGACCGTACTTCAAAACTGAATTAATATAATTTTTCTTCTTTTTTTTTAAGTCTTATCCTACAATCCATTAGAATTTTCTGAGCAGTATCACTGAAAATAATATAAATAAACTGAGTGAGTACAGGCAATAGACAGTTAACACACTCAGCTCTGATTTCCATGAAATATTCAGCTAGGTCCAATCAACAAAAGGTCTTAAATTAAGCTGACAAAAGAAGGGAGGTTCTCACAGGGATAACTAACTAAAAGAATGGAAAGAGAGTTGCAAAAACCAGCCAATTTTCTCACTGAAGAGAAGGTACAAATGGAATCCCACAGGGATCTTTTCTGGGGCCTCAGCTGCTCGACACATTCAGGAATGATCAGGAAAAGAGAATGGAGAAAAGATTGAGTTTTCTACTAATGGTAAGTTTTTCAGGGGAAGAAAAACAAAACTTGATTTCAAAAAAAGAGTTGCAGAATGACTCTGTGGCACTGAGTGATTGAGGATAAAATGGCAGATGACATTCAAACTAGACAAATGTAAAATAATGAACTTGAAAACAAAAAACTCAAACAAACCAACAACAAAGAGTTCTCACTTTATGCATCCAGGGATTGATTCTGGGTCAGCTACTACCAGAAGCAATAGAGGTCTTATTTTAACTTATTATTTTAACTTATCCATTCAGTAGCTTCAGAATTATTATCAAACATAGGAAAACCTGAGAATATGTAATGGTGCTGAGTAAAGTCTGTGTTGTGCCCACATCGTGATTCTTATGTAGAATTCTGGTCCTTTCATCTGAGAAAAAGCATATTCCAGAATCTGAATAGAGCTTGACAAAAATTATCAAAGGTAACCAAGTACCTTAAAGAGAAATAAGGTATTTACAGGCTAGGACTCCCAAACTAGAAAAGCATCGAACAGGAGCCTGCTAAAAATCATGACAAGCATGGAAAAAGTGAAAGACAAATCAATTAGCTGCCTCTTCCATAACAATAACAAGAAAGCCTCAAATACAAAATCACAGGTGGAGGTTCAATTTAAAATCAGGCAGGCACTTCTTCACTTAATATAAAGATGAACTGTGGAACTCCCTGAGATAACAGTGAATGTTGTAAACACATGTAGCTTCACAAACTTTGGAAAATATTAAAAAAAGAAAAATTTTACAGGCCTTTAAAATTGAAAAGCTTATCCAGGATTCAGGTAGTCCTTTTTGTTCAGAAGCCATGAAAGCATTCATCATACTTACCACAAAGCATCATCTTGTCATGTGTATTTATTTTACCCGTGACTGATCTGGAGCATTAGTCTAACCTGCTCCGAATGTTTTCATGGGCTCCACAGACAGGATTGCCATTAGGCAGAACAGTCACCACACTCAAAAAGCGTTGCAGTAACAGAAACACAAGAGTAAGAATTCCAAAATGCTCTGCAAGCAGGACTAATTCAGAGTGTGCAACGCTAACCAGGCTGTCTATCTTCAGCAATTCTCCTTAGGTTTGGCTTTTAAAAAACATTTCTAGAAACTCACATGTGTATTTTAGAGAACAGATTTCCATTCTGGTGGCAAAAAGAATTTAAAATGAGAAGCAAATAATAATAATATGCATACTAATAATATCACAGGAGTCAGTAGGTTCAAAAGTCTTTATAAGGGAAGGAAGATTAGTAATCTGTTCTGCAGAGGAGAGGGATAGAGTGCAAGCTGTACATAAACCCAACTTCATGTGCTGGTTCACTGTTCTATAAATTGAACAGTGAAGTCTCCTTGGATATACAGGAAAACTTCAATGAGAGTTAGAATAGGTATTTTATTCCATGCCTTATAATAAAAACGATTCTTTTCCTCCATTCAAAATGATTTATCCCCCAGTCCTACAGCTAGTCTGAACTGCAAGAAACATGTCATAAAAGTCATGTTTTCAGATGTTGTAAAAAAATAGAGCTAGAAAAAAGGGAAGCTGCATCTCAATTCACCTATGCTACTAAATATAATGGATTCTAGGGTTTTTAATAATATTTTTTAGCAAATTTGAAATTCCTTTTTACAAAAATGTGAGGTTTTTTTATTTAATGAACTGTACTCAAAATATTTATCTGTCTTCCAATTTTAGGAAGAGAAAACTAAGGCTATAGTCTTATAAAACAAATGTATATTGGAATTTGAAGATTGAGCTACATATTCCATATAGATTTTTTAAGATCCGAGCAAATACATTTTGTTTTTAGGAGTCCTGTTTTGAACCACCGTGAATGATCTATAACTAAAATCTGTAAAACAGTTAACAGAGTGGGGGTTTTTAGGTGTGGTGGCTTTTTGTTTTGTTTTAGGATTTTTTTGTTATTCATGATAAAATCACAATTCCACTTCATGGGTTTGGCTTCTTATTATAATGTTGAGAATTTGATGATCTATAAAACTATGTCTTAAGCAGCCTATTCTCTTTGCTGAAAAAGGTTATTGCTGTGATAAACAGAAATGCAGAATAACTTTGGCCATCTGTGTGTATACTCATCAGCTGAGACAGCTTCATAGCATAAGTTTGTTGTAAGCATACAAAAATAACAACTGAAGTTGAACAGTTTGAGCCATAGGTGAATATACCTCAGTTAATATTGAGTGATACATATTACTCCACTTCTCCCATTGCACAATTAAAAAAATCCAAATAATTAAATTTTAAAAATATCCATACCCTCTGAAAAATTAGATATGGGATTTAAATACCTGGGCTTGCTAAAAAAGCCTGATAATATTCTTCATCTTTAGTTTAATGGTACTTTTTAAAGTGGCCAAAACAGTTCAGCATAGTTCAAAATAGGAAAAAATCTCCCCATCACAGTCTGTGAATTATAAATCATTCTATTCAGCATATCACTGAACATTCAGATGCTTGATTTTAGGCTTCAGGCAAAGCTATTCTGTTGGTTTTAGTAACATTTCTAACTTTGGCTCCACTGATTTTACAACAGCATATTCAAAAACTGATAAAATCCTGAACAAAAACACCACAAATTTTGCATCAAAGTCATGTTATGGACATCATGAAAGTAATGGAATATATAACGAGAAATGAGCTGAAATTGAAATATTTATCACCCAAATGCCGCTGGCGACCCAATGCACACTCTAATGCAACAGATAAGGAATAGTGGTATAATAGGCAATGAAATTGTAATGTTTAAAGACCAATATCCTCAAAGCAATAGAAAAACTTTGGGAGCTAATCTAAAATAAGCTAATAACCTGAGATGCCGTAATAATTCCTTAACTTCGTAAGCAGCACAAAAGGCAAGGATCAGGTAATCCCAACAAGTAGGCTTATTGCCATGCAGACAATGCTGAGATCAGTCAAACCTCCCTAAGCTTTGTTCACTGATCATCTCCAAGTTGTGATGGTTCACTGTAGAGATCCAAGTAAGCAGCTGCTTTAAGGAGCTCCAGCCAAGTCCGTTAACATCCCTCCTCCTGAGAACATCTTTTTGTACAAAGCTTAAAATGCAGCCAAAACCGTCACTCAGTCAGAGGGCCAACAGGTCAGAAATATATATGGCACTGAGATAAATGTTCAGGGGTTACAAAGATAAGGAAGGAAGGAAATGTATAGTGCTGTCATATCAACTCATTTAACATTAGAGAAGGATTCCAAACAGTTCGAAAACAGATGGTTGTGTCAGAATTTTGTAGCACAAGAAGAGTTTATTTCATTGCTGACAGGAGTTTAAATTTTGCATGCAAATCCTCATGACAATTGATTCATATATGTATTTCACCTTTTTGTTGCTGTGTTGCCTTCATTGGCAGTAATTTGTGTTTTCCCCTGATATCCAAGACTGAAAACTGACTGCAGGTAAAAGATTAGAGAGGACAGAATTAGCATTCCTTTCCTGGCATTAACCCTGCCCTCATTTAGTTATGGATGAAGCTCTGTGGTTTAACAATCACAGGCTCTAGTAGGTTAACGGTTAGCTGGACATTCTGATATTAACTGTAAGAAAATTCCAGTTGTGAGCTGAAGATGGTCATAATTATTTTGTCTTTTTTTTTGTTTTGTTTTGTTTTTTTTTTTTTTTCCTGGAGCACTCATTAGTGTGGTATTTGAGTTATTCTCCAGAAGAAAGTAGACTTCACAAGACTCCTTAAGAACAATTAGGGTCAAAAGTCTCAATGCAGTGAGTGTTATAGTATGATACAGCCATAATGATACATGAAATTCAAGTTTCTTGTTGTCTGGTTTTTGTGGTTTTTTACCTCAGGATTTTAGATTGGGGAGGGGGGGGTATTTTTTAAGGAAATGGAAATGGAAACTTTAGATTCACTTCATGATCATCTGCCTCTTGATTACACAGTTAACTGAAAGAAGGAATGTCTTTTTAAAATCTTCCTAGTAAAATTGGTAATAAAGATTGATTTTGACTGTGAACTATTTCACTTTTCAAAGTAGGGAATATGGCACTTCTTTTAAAAGAGTATGATATTAATGAGAGTACTTTGACTTATGAAAGTAAAAGTCTGTGGGATTTAAATAATGCAGCCAACTGATTTGAGAGAAATCCAACATCCGAATTAATATTGGCGATAAATTATTCCTCAGTGAAATTATTCATACTTGGTAAGAAATTAAATTGTCATAAAATGATAGTGTTAAAGAAACAGTATCTCTTATCTACACCTACATATTATATGAAATCACTGAACAGTCATTTTTCATAGTGTTATCTATAACATATTCAACTCTATACATGGAACGAATCATGTTGCTTATTTAGCACAAGTCTCTAACTTCATTAACTTTATGTTAAAGTCCTACCCCCCTCAAAAAGTGAGTAGTAAAGATCTAGAACAGCTGCTCAGTGACAGCATTATTGCACAACACTGCTAAAGTAACTGTCCCTACTAAGATGTAATTTTTGTCAAATGTACAGATGAACTAATTTATGTGATTGTATAGAATAAACTAAGTATTGCTTGTAAACTATATAGATTTTCTCCATTTAGTCTCCATTTTCTGGCTCAATCAGGAGTTTGGGAGCATATTATATACAAATATATGTTAGTCAGGAATGTTGCTTTAAGTTACATTTTATCACAACAGGAAATAGCAACAGCAACTTGGGTGAGGTTTTTATCTGGGCTTGATATCATGTTGTATAAAAAATGGATAATGTTCGGACCCAAATCCAATTTTATCACATAAGCATATCAGAAGTGAATTGACTACAGCATTGCACATCATCATTGCACGGATGTGAACCACAGTGGAGGTATCTCAGGTGTTTAGATATGTCAGTCCAGATGTTCATATACAACAGTTGAAGATAATTGTTTGCCAATTGTGTTTTCTTGTTGTTAGGAAGATGAAGATGTTTCAAATATTTGTGAAATAAAAATGATTGATAAATATATCTTCTAGTGATTATTACTCTACCTGCTGAGTAACTCATTCTTTTTGACAAAGTCATGAAGAACTTTGTCTGATTTTGAGATCCAGTAAACTTACTGAACTACATTTAATTAAGTACCTACAGTTACCCAAATCTCAGCATGAAGCATGAGCATAAATAGGGACAAAAATCTCTTGGGGTTTCACAAACAGGTCCATCACTACAAAGAGACAATCCTCTTCTTCCAGAGAGATAGAAAATCCAATCAGGTCTTAGAGACTTTTCATCAGCATTAAGGCACTGAAACAGACATTCAAGAATGTTAAGTGGGGCACATTCATTTGGCCAAAATTAATTGCCTGCCCCCCATATTATCACAACTTGAACCTGCATAAACAATTAATAGTTTTAGAGATATCTAAATAAATTACAGAAAATGTGAATAATGTCAGAACATTTTCTGTTCAACTTCATGGAGACGTGATTCCAAAGAAATGGTAAGATAAAGTCCAACATTCACAAATTGGCAGGAAAAATAATGCAATAACCTGTCCTGTGCAAGTCTGTATAACCTAATTAAAGAATTTTTTCTGTGTGAAACTAACGAACTTGCTCTGTACAAAGCTGTCATTAGATGTATCTATAAGACAACTTTTTCTTAACTATAATTTTGCCAAAGAAACAAGTGCATCAAAAGGCAAAATTCACAAACTACTGAAGACAATGATGTGGGAGTTCCTGTGTTTTATAATTCAGGTGTTCAGTAAATGGCATTTTTCTCCTGAAGAATTAAGTTGAATTAAATTGAGATTTGGAAAAGGTGAGGAATAAAATTTTGTTTTAAAAACCTGATTTCGCGTCCTTGATATAACAATTTAACATGGTCTTAATCTTGTTTTTTTTCTTCGCAATAACTAAAGCACTCAATGAAAATGTAAAAGAGCATGAAGGACTTTTAGCTTAAGATATCTGTTAATCATTCAGTTTTGCTTTACTAGGTAAAAACAATCTCACTTAAAAAAACAAATATTTCTATGTTATAAATAGCTCTTGAGAGAGCAAAGTCATCACTATGATTACATTTGACTTTCACTGCTTGAACTCAAGGAAAAATAATCACAATTCAGAGAGTTAATTAAAAATACACAATGCTGCAGAAAATTGAAAACTGTTTGAAAATAGAGAAACTTTTATTTGGTAAGTAAAGCGGCAGGTGCAGCTGTTTCTCAGAAAAAATAGATATTTTTAAAAAATCCCTGCTGTTATAATTACAGTAATAGTTATTACTCTGCAATTTCCCAAAATTTGCCAATCTCTTGAATACTATGGTATAATCCTACTGTTAAAATTACATCTGTTGATGAAACAGATGTTTCATAGATTGGCCTGAAGTATAAGTAGGTATTTTGCAAATCTGACAGTACTTTTTCTGATATTAAAATCAGTGTATGCATACACACACATAAAGACATATAGTTTGTTAATGTCCACCTTCAAACAGAATAATTAGGTCTAATGTAGACTCCAAGGCAATATTAAAGTAACTAATTCTATTTCTTTAAACAGATCCAAAATATATTAATAGAACTATCTATTTACCCATTTTGGGAGGCTTCTGATTATTTCATTAAATTGTTACTTTAGCATTCACTGCTTATAATAAACAGACAGAAGAGCTACAACCAAAGGGCTTTGCCAGAATTGAGACCTCAGTAATGTTATTCACTAAATAAACCAGAGAGAGGGCCTGTCAAGGAAATGGATACCTGCATATTGTGTGTATTTTATCAAAGAACAATGTGCTCATAGCACTCTAATGAGGAAGTAAACAACACTGAGGGTCAGATGAGGGGGCTACAACATTCTACCCTCTGTGGGAAAAATAAGGGTTGAGTTAAATTCTCTGTAGGCAGCACAGCCACAGGTAGGGAAGTATTTTACTCTTCAGACAAATAAGCTGTTCCAAAGTTTCCCAGCTTATTGTCAAAGAGATCTTCTATTGACCACAGCAAATCAATAGTGTGACTGATCCTTCTTGCCTGTAGTATTTTCAATATGGTAATAAACTAAAAGTTGAAATACTATTTATGTGGAAGTTAATGGAAAAGCATAGGGTACTAATTATAGAACGTTTCATAACATAGAGTCCAACTTCTTTGCATCTACTGGTTTCACTGCAAAGGATCAGCAGATTACTTACATAGCATTGCACATAAAAATATTTTTCAGTAAACCTATCAATATATACACTTCTCTATTGAATCACACTGATTTTTTGTGATTTTCCATCCTGGCCTTAGGAGTAGAGCAGCTGTCATATTAATCACCTCAGTGCTCAATGCTGCCTTCTGTTACCTCCTTTTCTATCAGGCCATGTTCCAGGTCCTATATTTATGCTTGCCCTTGATCTTCACGGCAACAACTGGGAGGTCTTTATTCCTCCTAAGAATTTAGCTTTCCCATTGACACATTCTAAGCAAACATGCAATCTTTTCTCTAAATAAAATGAGTCTTGGCCTGACAGAGCGTAGCATTAGCTAAGCATGTAAGCATTAGCATGTAACTCAAAAAAAAAGCACACATTTGGCAAGGAACAGAGAACAGGAAAGACCATGTAAAACTGATGCTTGTCAAGACAACAGAATAAAGCTTGCACACTATGTAGTCAGCACCACAGCAACTGCTTTACCCTTGTACATCTTGTGAATTCTGTCCTTAGTTCTCCAAAGCTGATGTACATACACAATCTGTCCTTCTGCTACCATTAACTGTTGCATTGACCATGATCATCTCATTAGGTCGGTCACTAGACAGGACAAACCTTCTCAATCAGCAGCATAAGGCTGATGGCTGATGTTTTTCTTGGAAACTCCACTTTTTTGATAACTTGGGCAACAAGGTTAAGAAAATAAATTTCACATTGAAAAGCCATCTTCTTGTTAAGTGAAAGGAAGGAATACAGGAAAAGACTAAAAATTAACTAATATTTGCCAATATTACTGCTTAAGAAGACAGAGAAAATTAAGTAGTTAAGCAAGATGTATTATGGAGAATTGGCTCTGAAGCAATGACAATATATTTTTTCATTTTGCTACTGATGCCCCTGCTCATCAGGTTTGGATGGTGTGCTCATGCATTTGGCTTCACTAACACAGACCTGAAACAACAAGAATCAACATCTAATACAAACCATAGGTATAGCTCAGCACAGATTTGGGTTCAGTGGTAAGGGGCAAGGCAGCCACTGCTACACAGAAGTTCTGTGAAACTATGGATGGCTTCAGGCACTATCATTGAGCCAGTGAATGAGAGGTCCTTTAAATTTCCTTCACTTTATTAATCAGAACTCCATCCTTGTAAACACACTTGAAGCATAGAGTGCAGGAAAAAAAGCCAAAGGAGAGAAAGATGAATTGTGCAGAGAAAAAAAATAAAACTGAAGTCAATATGTAGCAGAATTTTCTGCAATTTTACCATAATTTAACTTTTTTATTGAAGTACTCCTTGTAATTTGAGATCTGTTATTCCACTCTTGAAGAAGTTACAGAACTAACAAGAATGATGGTGATGCTCCATTCTCCCCTGAAGGAAACTCCTTCACTTCTAAAATCTAAATCTAGAAGAATAAACCACTTTCTACAGCGCTAGTTTCATTTTGTTATGTTGTTATTTTTCACAGTAAAATCTTATCTGTTCTACTCAAAAATCAACTAAAAGTCACAGTCCCCATTTGTTTTTCCAAAGCAAACATAAAAAGGACCCCAAATACTTCTGTTACTCAAGGATGAACTCTGGGAACTGAAAAATGGTCTCAATTTTTTTCTGCAGCATAAAGTTGATTTACAAAGATATCCAGGTACATTCTGTAGCATTGATGAACTTTTCAGAGAAAGTAATATATATGTTTTCAGTATGTTTGTTTTTCTTTTAAACCAGAAACAACCATTCATTCACCGAGCACAAACTATGGTTCTCATGACAGAGGGATGTCTCAGTCAAAACAGATTGGAGAGGTGTACAGACAGGAAAGAGAGAAGGTAATCTAATATGTGAAGAACTTTCTCCCAGGGAGCAATGGGCAATGCCTAGACATCCATATGCTACTACTAAAATGGCTGGAATAAATGTCAGTTGTAGAACTAACACTGAGTGAAAACTAATCATTTTATGCTACCTTCCCTGTTTAGAAAATAATATCTGGATTTTAGATTAAAACCAAAAATATATACTTGTCTGGAAATGGAACCTTCATTTAATAATTATTTAGCTTGTACCATAAATTCAGTTCTGAAAGAACAGTCATTCCTTTTGTGTAGAAAAATTATGTGTTGACCTACAAGACCAATCCCATTATCTCACAAAACATTTTGAACAGACAGTCTTTGCTCACAATGACTTGTATGCATACACATAATCTGCATATTAAGTATTATTTATTAAATGTGGGTTCTATACAAATCAGTCTACAAGAAATAAAATATTGATTTAATAATTAGTGCTAATAATTCACTAGGGTTTTGTTCAGTAGTCATTACCTACATTATTTACAGGCTTTAATCTGATACTATAAATGAGATCAGGGGATTCATAGCAAAATGTTGCTGCAGATACTTCTTTTAAACTCACCTAATTTTTAGTTTGAAAAGTCTGCCCTTTCTGAAGATTGAGTGAATCCTCTCTTCATCTCCTACAAGCTGAAAACTGCAACAGAGCTTCTCTGCTGTAAAGAAGAAGACAGATGAAGACAATTTTATAAAGATCTGAAAAACCGAGGTGGACTTGCAATATAGCTCCAACATAAAGCAGGTGTGGTCAAAGCAGTCATTTTTAAGTAAATGCAAGTCACTGTTCTAATACAATGACTTCAACACTAAATAATATTGCTTAATCAAAGCACTAGGATGTGTGACCCTCCAGATTTTGAAGGATCTTCCATTTCTTGATAGCCCTTCATGCTAAAAATTCTTGCTTTCAATAACAGTGAAATAGAGTAAATATTTAGGAGTAACAGAGAAGCAATGTGTGAAAGCAAGACACACTATAATGAAAAATTCTATAGCAAAAGTATTTTTTCTCACTAAGAAAATACGAAGGACAAAAATAGGGTCTTCTACTAGGCTTAACCAACTTGTGATCTGCACCACAGCAGCTACAGCATCAAAGTCCTCTTCTCTACATGGACTGTGTCCATTAAATACTAGATTTGGAACTGGTCTTAAGAAATATAGTGCTAATAATGCTAAGATCGAGGTTTTGAGCCCCAGACAGACCATTCACTTACGAGTTGAACTAAATTATTTTGAGTCCCTTCCAAGATAGAATATGAAATTAATGTGCTACAAAAAATTCGAAGGCCAAGATATCGTCTGAAAAGGGATTGTCATACATGAATGTATTTATACAACACAGATAAACTATGTTGCAAGATGTTGAAAAATAAAGTTAGTTATTAACACATATTAGTTGTCTGAGAACTGTGAATCAGGCTACGTAGCAATTCTTTCTAAAACAGAGGAAAAAATGAAGCTCTGTTTCCATTTGCACCATTGTACAATTTTTTTTATTTTTCATATTCATTAGAAAACTCTGTATTTCATGCTGTGAAAAATAAATGTATTCAGAACAGCTGCAAAACATTGCAAAGAATTATTAGCTTAAAGCTGGCACTGAT
Source organism: Serilophus lunatus (assembly GCA_013399895.1). NCBI lineage: Eukaryota > Metazoa > Chordata > Aves > Passeriformes > Eurylaimidae > Serilophus > Serilophus lunatus. The sequence continues at coordinate 806,211 of VXBA01001917.1, read as the reverse complement.
TTCAAGTAATATGAACATTATTTCATCTGATAACCACCAGACTAAGGATCAGGGAAAAAAATCCTAGCAACCGGATAAACATTCCAAATGCACTACTTCATTATTTTGGTGAAAAAACCAGAATATTCATCTACAGTAGAAAGCATGCAAGTGACATGTAGGGAAAACAAATTCAATGAACAGAATGTGAGAAGTGTCTACTTTAGTTATGATAACTTAATGAAAGCTTCATCATTTTTTTGCCTACCAAATAAGCTGTAGGATGTGCTCTGCTGGTAGTAACTGGAAATATCAGGCGCATGGATTGGTTTTTCCGCTCCTTAATTTAAGTCAGTCCCACAAACACAAAAGTATGGTCTGATTGTTTTGCCAAATGCCAAAATGACTTCTTGCCATTTAAATATAACCAATTTTTATTCAGAGAAATATTTTTGGGGTTATATGCTATATACTATCTACTCCTTTCTCCTTTTCATATTAAAAAAGCTATGGGCCTTGGATCAAGATTGCAGAACAGACCTTCAGACATCAGAGATGCTAAAAGAAATAAACCTGAATGACATTTGTACCAGAATTGCCTTTGGCAACTTAAGCCTGACTCCTGTTTGAGCAGTTCTTGTGGTCTTGCTCTCATTACAGGTGTTAAGAGGCCTAAAAAATACAGAATTAAAATTGCTTTTGCCCCAGCCAAGGAAATCCATCATCACCTCTTACAGAAAGCTAGGACTGAGGTGGTAGGCTGACTAGGCAGCAGTTCCCAAGGTCTTCCTTTCTAACGTTTTTAAGAACACCTTACTAACTTGATAAGTGACAGGCTTCTCTTAAGAGCTTTCATAATATACTGCCTAAACTATTTTAAAAAATCCCATTTAATTTAATTTAAAATCTAATGGAAACCAAATGGTCAAATGAACAAATTTCAAAATTAATTTTTACGTCAAATTCTATAAGTTTGAAGTGATAGATTTATTTTTTCCTTTTCCAACGACCAAACAACTGCATTTAACCATCACTTCCACATAAATTTTTCCACTCAGGTCTATTTGGAACACAATTTTCTAGAGGTCAGCTTAGACATATATATTCTCTATATCATTTTAACCTGGGTAACAAGCTGTATAACATGAAATTGCTGGTGGAACTAGTGCTTTTTCTCTACAATCAACCTTTCAGTGCTCCATCTATTTCATATTTCTACTTAATCACATAGCAGAGTTATTCTCACTCTCTGTATTTTACAGTTTTGATCAAATGTTTACCACTGTTCAAATCAAGTTTGAAAATATTCTTGGATTTTTCATCGAGTTTAAAAATCATAATATTCCATTGTGTTCAGAGGTGGTATATTCTTTGCTATGCTACAGTCAATTTTAGGCTAAGTGGACTAGTTTTAAGTTTAAAAACAACATGAAACATGGATGAAATCAAAATGATCACTGCTGAGTTGGCCTTTATTTCTCTATAAAAACCAAAATGGAATGGTAGTTTTAATGTGAATATTTAAGTGGTCATTCAGCATAAAAATTGAAGTAGTTTTGCTTGTGGTAAGAGAAAACAGTTTTGCACCTATTATGAAACGTCATCATAGGTCATGTGGAAAGAACCACAATTCAACCAACTTCACCACAATGATAACCAACACTGTCTTTATATCCTCCATCAGAAGTGCTATGGTTAAAGAGCTGTGTTCAAAAACAGAAAATTGGAACATAAATTACACAACCTATTTCAATATACTTTTAAAATTTGCCAAGTAGGTATGCCAAGTATAGATTCTCCCTGATTAAAGGGATAGCAGTTATATAATTTTTCTTAGATTTAATTATACACTTCAATTTCATCATTTGCCATCAGTCAAGAGGTAAAACACCTTTTACAAGAGGAGGAGACCAAATTTGCTGACTGCACAGCAACAAAAGTAATTTTTAGAGAAGTGATCAAGGACAGTAGCTGTTTGCCTCCAAATTTTCCTTAGTCTTCTACCATCATGACCATTTCTTCTGTATAATTATTACCCTAGTATCAGAGTGTATTGATGTTTGTCCCCTACTTGTCAAGAACATGACAAGAACATGTCAAGAGCCTAATTTAAAATAAGTTAATTTATTAACAACTTGCTTTTATTACACTAAGGCTGTTGCACAACAAACAGACTCCTATATACAAATTGGAAATGACCTGGGTCAACAGTCATCAGTTAAGGGAACCATAGTTGAAAAGTAATATTCAAAAGTTATTTTCTCCTAGGGCTCCTGCCCTGGACGTCATTAGCAAACTCAATTCCTGGTTCCAGCTCAAGTCAGTCTGTATTTATATGTAAAAGCCTCTATATGCATTTAAAGGCAAATCAAATTATTTTTTTAAGTTTAATGATGGCTTATTTAAAAAAAAAAAAAAAGTTATCAGAAAGCAGTTCTGTTTAGTACTACCAGATCTCTTCCCAGAAAAAAATCCCCACATTTTCATTGAAACAAAACAACAAAGCAATCAACCTGCTATCCCAATGGCTGAACATTTTTTGGAAATTATGAAAAGCAGTTATTTTCTGTAGGAAATGTTAATTTTCACATTTTTTTTTATCCAAAGTTAAAATATCTTTCAAAACACAACAGAATGATAATCTGGTCTGCACAACTGAGGATGCTTTTTTATAGACACAAATATAAGTTCGCAGCAGCAAGATTAAAAATGAGCCCTGTGTCCATCAGTAATTCAAAGGAGGACTTCTCAGTGACTTCTGATTCCAGAAGTGTCTAGTGGGTTCTCACATACTTTGTTAGTCATAAGATAGAAAACTACTCATTCTGAAGTGTAAACAATTCCCTTTTGCCTTCCAAGTTTTAAACTACTCACTATTCCTTTATATCTTAGGTTGTTGTGCGAGGAAAAGTGTCTGATTTTTACATTAACTTTCGTGCTTTTCCAATATATTCAGTAAAGCAATTTGAGTAACATTTTTGTGGAGGGAAATCTGAACTTGAAGCATTTTTGTTCTGGAAAACTTGGTATTTCTTAGAGTAGCACAGTATTTCTACCATATGTTTTACTTCCTTTGCTGCAAGTAGGGACCAGGTTGCTGTGGCAACTGAGTTACAGGATGACTACAGAACTGTTTGCCAACACTATACTATTCCTGTCCTCCTTGAAGAAAGAATGCTATATATTACATATGAAAAATAGGGTTGATTGATCTTCTTGCTTATACTTGCTTACACCTCTAATGTATACTTGCTTACACCTCTGATGTATACTCGCTTGTACCTTGCTTCAGACCTCTTAAAGGTCTGAAAGAGTCTCAGGAGCCAGTTGTCATGATAACACGGAATTCCCCAGAGCAGGTTTCAGGTAAACCTGACTGTTCATGCATATAGGTGTTTTGAAAAAGCACACAAAATTACAAACTTAAGAAAAAAGATGGATAATACCCTCCAATTAAGATTGATTATTTTACTTTCTTGTGGTATGTCAGAAAAGGAAGTTCGCTTTTCTTTCTGTTTCCAGGTTTCTCTTTGACAACTCTGAGTCTTTCACTCATCATTTTACCTTCATTTTATATATACTGCCCAACCACTTATCATATATTAATATGAAGCTTCAGGGCAAAATCTTCACCTCTCTGAAGATAATAAATGTTTTATCCATCAGCTTCCTAGGGCCATAATTTAATTGCTGGAGAAGGAAAGACCAGTCTACAGAATATGCAGGTGTCACCACTGCAACTAATGTATTCTCCAAGGTAAACAAAATCCTGAAAATAAATTATTAACCTAACATTTCTTTAGCTCAAAAAAGGGCTTGTCTTCATTAAAGTTGCATCCAAATATCACTTATCAAATTGGCAGATCTCATTATTTAGATTTTGGCTTTAAAATCTAATCAGTATCTTAGTCCCAAATCATTTTTATGCTCCTTTCTCATTACAAAAACTGCTATTTTCAACTTAATCAGTTTCACTACATAGTTATATTTCATTAGACACTAAAAAGCTGTGAGATTGGGGTAGTCTATTAAAAAAAACATTAAACTTAGAGCTTGGTTTCTGAGAAATAAAGTTCTCTACAAAACTCCTAAATGAAGAGACTGGTAGATACATCCTAACAGAGATTTAAGAACTACACCTTGCAATATATTATTAGACTTAAAATGCGTTGTTTAAAAGAATTCTCAAATACATTCAAATGGAATTACTGCCAGTTTATAGTTAGGGTCACACTTATTTTTCCTGTGTACAAGCTTCCTAAATCAGCAAGATTAACATTCAAATCTCAGGTAGCTTTTGCACCAAAATCTGATCATGTATCAGCTTTACTGGGGTGAGGGAGGTGGGGATGAGGATGGAGCAAACCACTAACCTCCCAAAATTTTCAAGCATTTTTTGTAAGTGACAGCCATGTCAGGCAACTGTAAATAAAATCCCATTGTCTTCATGGTTGTTTGAAGGTTATGAGCTCACAGAGACAAGCTGGAATACCCCTGAAAATTCAATGTAACAGATTTTGTAGGACCCCACAGAAGAGATATGTAACTGCATTACAAATGAAATATCTATTACTATGTTTTGGTGACCTAAGTGAGGATTAAAATGATGGATGTCCTTAGTCCATCTGATGGTTTAAATGTTCACTGAGTGGTAGCTTGGGCCAACTTGTTTGATCTTTCTTTGAAACAGGCTAAAAATGTTCAAAATAGTCTTCATACCACAGCTGAAGGAAGGTTCCAAAGGTTGTGAGTACAGGAAACTACACAAGGCTACTGCCATGAAGCTACTGCCTCCATAGCACACACTGTAAAATAAGATATTTAGGAGCCAAATTATCAGAAGTCAGGCTATGGGGTACCAAAATGTTCCCTCTGAAGGCTTACTTTACTGTCTGCACTATGTCAGTGTGTGCACTCAGTGAGTCCGTGCTGCTATTTTGAATACAGCAGCAATTCAGGGCATTTGCCAAGCCCAAGGCCAATCTAAACTATAAATCAGGAATAGATGTGCAGGTTTATATTTACAAGGCTGCTAATGTTTCACCTTTGGCAGCAGCCCTCTCCAAAGAAATCTTTTATTTTCTATGAAGTAATAGATTTTCCTCAATGTCACTGTACAGAAAACAGGAAAACACTAACATTAAAATATTGCTTCCTAAGGATAAAACAAACTAGGCCACAGCACTGCTCAAACACAGGTAAAATTGTACACAATATAATATTTAGATATGTAAGAGGTACTGCTGATGCTTCTGCTGCTCAGAGAAAATTTACAGCACAACTGTTGTATGAGTCAGTGTGATGGCTGCTGTCAGCTACAAATATCATCTGCACATTATGCACCTACCACATGCAAAATACTCCTGCAATCATCTTATTAAGGAGGCTGTGCCATACATCAAAATAATGTTATGCCTATAGCAGTCTTAGGTACTAAAATATGCCTTTTCTGCTTATTTTGTACACAGTGAAAAATGACACACTTGTGGGTAAACTCTCATTAGTTCTGACAGATAATTGAGGGTACATGCTTGATCCTACAACTTAAGTATCTGAAAGCCATAGAAATATAAATGTTCTAAATTTTAGTGAAAAAGAAAAAAAGGGAGAGGAACTGAGAGAACAATTATTTGAGCTACACAGAAGTTTAGACAGGTAAAAAATAAACTTGGTGGTGAGTAGCTGAGAGATAGAAAAATCTCAAATTTTCCTGAGCAGTATCTAAAAATATCCAGGGCTGAAATACAGCTACAACTACTTCTGAATTTCCTTCTTTCATTCCCTGTTGGAAAACCAACTTCTCTTACTTACTTTAATGTCTAAAAGCAAAAGAAACTCTGCACACAAACATTTAAGAATTGAGGACTGACTCATGCCCCTTCATGGCTTTGGGTAGGTCAGCAACCATTAAGATGGGATAAAATTGAAGAGAGAAATTCCAAAAAGTTTTGTCTCAAAAAAGATGCAACCCCAGAGGTACCTTATATGACTGAGATTAACATTTGCAATTAAGTGCAGGGCATGGCTTGATTTCCTGGATAGGAATAGCTTTTGAATAGCGAAACATCAGCATGGCTCTTTGGGTAGCAACCAGCTGCAAGAGTAACTTTGGCAGAACTGTCTCTTCAAGACAATCCAGAGGCTGAAAGCAGAGGAAAATAGCCCACATCCCACCCTGAATGGCCAATATAGGTACTAGAAGAGAGAACAGTAGCAAAAGAAAATAACTTGCTGTGATCAGAAGAAATCAAGGCTTTGTGTCTAGAGCTGATCCTGCTCCTCAGAAACCAAGTGGATTCCTCTCCTTTTTCCTTTTCTGTATAAAAGCTATACATAATCCACTCTGTTCCATATTTTCTAAGCAGCACTCACCACATTCTTCATTAAAAGGTCAGACCAACACATACGGCATTCAATTCAGAACAGCAAACATGAAAACATTTGTCATTAATCGTTATAATCCCTAAGTATAAACAAAAATAGTTACCTACAAAGGATATTTCATTTCCTATGAAAGGAGGTGGCAGTAGATGCTCACTAGCAGTGACTTGCAGCCAGTACAATAATTTGAAAATTTATATACACAGTCAGTGCTCCAGCCAGCAAATAACGTACGCAATTACAGCTACTGTTAATGTGCCTGCATGCCTAATTTCAGGAGCAGCATGCTGAGTGCTTGCCCCTTAAGGTGGCTTGAGCAACTGGTCTGTATTTTAATGGAGAGAACCATTTGCAATGAAAGCAGATCTTCCAGGAAACAAGCATGATTTCAACTTGTTCTTATTGCCAGAGTAGTAATTACAGTGAAATGGAAAAAAAAAAAACAACCCAACAAAAAAAACAACCCAACAAAAAAACAAGTACACACTTACTATAAACAGATGGCTAATAAAAATTTGGGAGGCTCTTTCAGTACAGAAATTGAGTATTCTGAAATGACACCTACATAACAAATGCTTGGACATGTTGTCTCCTTTTATAGGCTACTTAAGGATGTGCCCTCTAGCTCAGGATCTGAACTGCTTTTTCCTTTGTCAACTATTATAAGCAGAACTTTCAGAATACATGTATACTAAATATTAATTTATCATAGAACATTATCAAATATTCTCATGCAATACAGGCAGTAAGTATTAACTTCTCATGTGACGTAGTCATGAATTTTTATGTTACAGATCACAGTTTTCTGGTCTACCATCTTCAGATATAGTCTTGATGAAATTTGGAAGTTAGAATATATATTGTAGCCTTGGTCCAGTGAGGTTTACTCTTGCCTGCAAACATCTGCTCTCTTTTGTACCTCCACTTGAAGACGAGAACAAATATTTCCATTTGTTCAAAAATGCTGACAGGTGAATCAGTGTTCCAACATTTAACAGCCCATGTTACATTATTCAGTGTAGCAACATGACACTTCTTAACAATAAAATATGGTCCAATACAAATTTGAAGTGATACCAGCATATATTAGTTTTTCTGCAGAAGAAAAGCTGCTTTAATTTGAAATTGTTTCTCCTCCATCTCTAAGAAAAATGTGCAGTATTACAAACCAATTATTTTTGCCTGCATATCTTTGTCCCAGTCAGTAGCAGGGCAAACCCTTGAAATAAGGAGAAGCACATGCCTGTTCCCAGGCAGCACAAGTGACAACAGATTAAAAGGGACATTATCAGCCTCTAATATAGCCAAATAAAAAGAAGAACAAGAGCCGTTTCAGGTACTATGAACATCCTGAAATGTCCCCTACTAATTTAGGGAGACATAACCAAGCCATTTTCTGTTTCTTGGAATGTTTTCTGTCCTCTGTTTGTGTTTGAAAAGTCATGCCCCTGAGGCAAATGTAATCTCAATGTTCTACATTATCTGTACACAGAAACACTTGTCAATGGGAAAAGTAAACAAAGCAAAGTTGGCACCTCTCACTTGCCTCATTTGCAATAATTCTATATAGCACTTTTAGTACGAGGAAGCTGGATAGTTGCAGGAAGTGTTTATCAAACAGGTACTTACTCCCGAAAACAATAAAAAGAAATCAAAAGAATATTTCTACAAGAAAACCATAAAGTGATTTAAACCAAAAAGTACATTATATTCCCTTCTTAGAGTGTGTTATTCTGTTACAGATGGGTGACAACATATATATACTAGAGTTTCCTGCATAGAAAGAAAATACAACTTTAAGACTGTACGTGCCTGTCTGCACAAGCACAGACCTTGAGTGATTCCGTAGCTCAAGTGCTAGGGTGTCCTTTTTCAGAGTGAGAAGATCCAAATCCTTCTTAAAGAAAAAAAAAAGAGCAAATTCCATATTTCGTTAAAATACAACTTTGCCATTTTCAAAAAAGAAAGAATCTTCTCATGTTCTATGAATAATCTATTTATTTAATCATTGAGCAATGTATTTGTACACAGTTTCAAACATTCATTTAAGGAGTCACCAGTCTGAAATGCCATTTTTTGGCATTTAAGAATAAGCTTCACATCATTAAGTATGTTCATTCATCTTTATGTGCAAGCAATACAGTTATTCAGCAGAGTCTACACATATGCTTAAAGCTAAATATACCTGAAAACATTCTTGCAGATGGAACAGCCCATGATCATATTTGCAGCAGATATGAGAGAAGAAAAACTCTACAACCTCTTAAAGCAATGTCAGAAAACGACATGGATTTATCCAAGAATAGAGAAAGAAAAGCAAAGCCTGTTATTGTATTACATATTGCCCTCCTCCCCACCATTAGCTGTGATGATTTTATATGCCTCTGACCCTTGACAGATATGATACAATAGATTCAGGTCTTCATAAAACATCCAAAATGACAAATGGATTAGAACTGACTGGAAGAGGAAGGGCTAAGACCCTACAGGTACAAAAATGGTCATGGAAGCCCACAGCTATGGAAGCTGATTTCTTTATTAAGAATAAACTAACAAAAACCCCCAACTGATTCAAATAATAAGGTCATCTTCTGTTCCTAGAGGGTTTTAGATTAACCAAAAAAGCCCCTCAGAAACTATTTAGACATATGCTTAAGATAAAGCACTGGCTGATCTAGCTTTGTGTACACAGAAATGTTCCACTTCGACATTTTTCTTAGAAAAAGAAAAAAGAAAAAAAACCAGCAGTGATTACTCCTGGCATTGTAATTTTGGCCAGATCTGTGGGTGGGGGGTTTCTTTATGGCAACTGACATTAGTTTTCTAACTGACTGAAAGTAAGGGAAAGAATGAGTCCTGTTGAAGAAATAGTGAGTAATATCATTGATATTCTTTTCCTCAGTGTTTTCCCAAATCACTGATCCATTGCTTTCTAATATTTCTTTACAGCACATGCCAAATATCCTAAAGCACAGTATTACAGCATGTTTGTTCCTACATGGCTGTTGATAACACACTGGTAAATACAATATCCAGATATTTTGATGGCATGAATTTCTATGGATCTCTCTTCTCGATAATGAACTCTTGCATAGAGCTCAACACCAAAGCTTAAGAATACAGATCCTCTAAAATTTCAGATATAAAAGCTAAGCCTGGACATCCTGTTTTTAATTGCATGTCCTCTCATCCAATACTCCTGTTTAAATACTTATCTACATGAAACCACCAAGACATTTTTAATTCTGATCACATTTAAGATTAGCCACACTGAGATTATTCTTTTAAACGTTCTGATCACCTACATCTTAATAGATCTAACATACAAACAGGCTTCATTGCTCTATTTCTTCTAGTCACTGTATTTATCAAAGAGCTGGTCTTATTAATTTCTTGAAGCAATCTATTATTTCTTTTTCTTTTAGATCTGTTATCATAGTAATTTAGAGAGTCAAAATGCTGTATATGGCCATCACAGCACCAGATTGGGAGCATTTAAAACACCCTTGACAGCTCTCACTTCCATCCAAGTGATTCTAATTATGTTGCTGAGACAAATTTCTTCAGCGGTATCATCAAAAAACATGGATGAACAGGTTCGGAAGCAGTTTTTACAAGCATAAGTTGACAGTGCCTGCACTGGAAAATGAACAACAGCATTTGTTTGAGGGGGTTCTTTGCTTAAGTTTTGCTATTTTCCCCCACCCTGCTTCCTTCGCTAAAGGCAGAGCGGAACAGTCACCTCCTTGCTGAAAGAAACCTTATGATAAGGTGACACATCAGTTACTAATTTTAATTTGTTTGTCCTTATTATCTTGAGAACACCAAAAAAAGACTACTTTTCCTATTAAAGTGTGATTCTCCACATAAAACTGACTAAACAGTGACACCATGGGGTGCCTTGCCTATTAATGCTAATTAATTTTCACCTAAAATTACGTAGCCTGTTAAGCATTTTAACTGCTACCTCTGTGTAATCAATTGGAAAAAGTGCTTTTTTCATCTGCCTAAACATGAATAAACACTAAAGTTTAGAATATAATCGTGGTGTCAGTCAAACAACACCGCCCATTCACTCTTCCACAAGACTGACAATTCTGTGGATTGTCATGGGCAAGACCATAAATATCAACCTGTAGTAAATCTGGATCCCAGGGTTTATCCATGAACTGAAGAGACTAGAACTGTAGCCCTGGGTTAGATAGACAAGAATCAGGAACACCCAGGGTGGTGCATCGCGTGCTCAAATTGTAGCTTGTTTTAAGCAGAAGTAATTACTCCTGTCAGCAATTATTCAGGTGCTTTTGTGACTGTGGCACGTCCTGCTGCCTCTGTGTTACCTGGCTGGCACAAGCAGAATACTAATCTGACTTTCAGGGCTGTTTTCAGTGGGTGATGGGTACCCAGACTGGCTCACTTAAATCATTAGAGCAACACTAACCTGAGACGTGTTGGCCTGTCTCAGTGGCCAGCAATGGACAGACATGGGTTCCTAATCTTGTCGCTCCATCTCCTAAATCAGGGTAGCAAATGAGCTGCCTAAGGAAATTAATTTAGCCCACTGGTCTTGTTCTGTCCAGAAGAACCCACTTGTTTTGGGTGCACACCTCTACACACAACGCCATGGGTTATTATTTGTTTTCCAAAACAACCCTTAACTGTGTTTTTCTGAAATCTGTGTCTCTTTACATTTCTCAGGGTGACACACTATACTGTGAGAGACATTGTGTCTGATTACATCAGTCAGACTGCATTAAGCTGTGTCAGTAATGACTGCCAATGTGACTGATCTAACTGGATGTGACACACCATCACTCTGTCTCCTCGTCTGTGAAATATGAGATGGATTTGGGGGTAAGAGGAAAAAGAAAAATCACAAAAATTTCACAGTCCTGGAAAATGAATTTAAAAGAAACCTGTTCTTGTGCTCCCTTTCAAAACCAAAATTGATTGAAAATCTTTTATTAGGGTTTAAATAACAATAGTGAGGCATAAGATCTCTCTGCAGACAGCTGTGCAGACACCTGTGTTGTGCTGACCACATCTTTTTAAAGGAAAAACATGAAAACTGTGGGATGCAACTTATGCTCGGGCTGCAGAGCAGGGACCAGGAAAGCCTGCAGTAACGGACCTTTTAAAAGCTCAATCTTTCAGTACTAATGTAGGCTCACAAACAAGATTTAAGCTATCTTCCACAATGCCAGGGTTACAGAAGCCAGCGCTTTATTTGCCATGGATGCATCCTCTCTAACCCTCAAAAAACTAAGCAGCCATGAGCATCCAAAACAAATCAAAGCTTGGAAAGCAGTTAGAACTGTAAGACTTTCATATGGCACACAGCAGAAAAAAAAAAAAAATCAGCCTCTTTCAAAGCAGATCACTTTCTAAAATGCCACATAAAACTTAGGCACAAAAATTACAAGTAGTAACAAGCACATAAATGTTATTTATTCTTTTAACTTCCTACTCTACATATTGTTTTTCCCTGGCCAATGGGAGAATTCTCACAGCCAAATTTTCAGAAAAATTAGCTCTATTAGCAGCCGCACTGCTGTTTCCAATATAAAACACTCAACTTGGCAGAACCACATCTTGAACAAGATGAGTCAGTGGCTCTTCATCTTCCATCATTACCAGATGTCACGTAACTTCAGCAGAGAGGTGAAGTCCTTTGTATCATAAACATTAGAAACTGGAGTCACAAAAAATATTTTGTGTAGGCTGACGCTCACTTGATCGTAAGAATTAACTAGTGTCATACTTTTGAAGCAAAAGAAATCACAAGGTGCACTAAACACAACTTCCTAGTAGTGAGGGCTCAGAGGAAAAGAGCAGCACATTTTTGCAGGTAGCAGCTGGCATATAATATGTAATACTTCATACTTACGAGGGTTTCTGGTTGGGTTTGTTTGTTTGTTTTGTCTTTTTGGTTTATGTTTTCCTTTTTTTAAAGTAATAAGACCCAGCAAGGTACCTCTGGGTTTCTGGGTTTGATACTACCTTATGCATGGCAAACAGAGTACAGCACCGTCAGGCAAATTAATATCTATTAATTAAATCCATTAAAAAACAGCAGGAATGGCATCACATGTAATTCTGGTGAAATATACTTCTTTTTCTTGTTTTTTTTCATCTGCCTCAACAGTTCAGAATATCATGACCTAACAAAATAATACAGCAGCCATTAAGTGGGGCAGAGAAAATATGCCTAGCAGGAATGGAGGAAGACAGTCACATGTGCAGCAACCACAGACACCCAGAGAAATGCATGACATGGTCAAAACCAATACAGTGATCCTTGGTGCCCAGCCTGACACAGTGCTCTCTGCTCTGCCCTGTATCTTCAGCTGCAGGGGTGGATTTGCCTATAAACCCATAAGCTCATATAGCCTTGTGGTTTTCAGGGAGAGGGAGAGGATTGTTTGAGTTAAGCAAAGCAGCAGACAAGATTTTTTGCCCTGTCTGCAAATGAGTGTGCAGGTCCTTTAGCCAGCTTTGTGCTTCAGAGAGAACTTCACCATATATATGCAATGGATAAAAATTATCTTTTGAATTTGTTTGCTGTGGAAATAAAATAGACTGAAATCAGTTTTTGTAAGTGCACAAAAATGAATCCTTAAAAAAGGAGAATAATTTATATTAAAGCGTTCACATTTTAGAAAAGTTTTCGCATTTACACACATAGAAATATCTCTTCCAAACTAGATGAGGCATTTAAGTACCTTGATCATTCTGTGCTTTCACCTCAAGGACTAGTTAGTATATGACAAGCAGGAGAAAAATAATTGCCCAGGTAACATTTAGAGTCACACAGGTATATTTGAAGGTCCATCCCTGTTCTTAGACTCCATTTCTGAATGCATCCAAGTGTTCTGATAAAAATCAGCCTCAATGTGAAATAGGAAGGGAATGCATTTTTGCTTCATTTCAGCCTTATCTCCGAAGGTCATCTCTCCTCCCAACACATTTTGCTTACAACAGAAAGAGAATATATTTTCCATGATGTTGCCTCAGTAAATTGGATAAGTCAAATTAATTTGTGTGTCCATTTTCCACAAAAAGTTTTCTGAAGCCTAGAGCTCTGTACGAGAGACTATGCACAAATTAATTGTCTTCAGGAAGAAATCATGCGAGTATTGAAACTGGGAACTCTGTATGCAAACCTCAGCACTGAAGGGCTGAACAGAATGCAGAGCATATGCCAACAGGTGGAAATATGATTTTCTACAAATGTTTTTATATCTCATGCAGAAAAGTTGCATTTACCATTTCTCCAACTTACACTCTGTCGAATAGCAATGGAGTTACATTATATTGCTTACTAGACTTGTGCAAGGAATGAAATTAGTAATATTTCTAACTCTAATGGATCAAACTTGAATTGCAGTTTTTGTCTCCAATTCTGCTTTCCAATTTTATAATCAGCCTCAGAGACACAAAGTTTTTAGGTTTTTTGAATACCTTGTTCCAGTCCTTCAGATAAATGTATTAGGACCTTGTTCTTTTCCAAGGCCCAAAGCAAACTCACAGACAACTTTGGTAACCCTAATCTAATCCTAAAGCAAATTGCCTGGCTTCACATAAAGGCTCTATATCAGAATGCACATGTACATTCTAACATATATAAACCTACAGCAATGTTTGGAACAGCAGAAGGAAGACCCAAGACTGTGATTCACAGCCTCTTTTCTGGTAATGTGTTAGGTGAGCCAGCCATGGATGATTCCAGGTATTCTCAGTTCAAACACTTCCAACAGCAGCTAAGTAAGATACGCTGATGAGATGTTTCTATGACCACTCCTAATCTGCTACAAACCTAGAGTGTTCTTGACCACATGCAGAGCACAAAAGAAGCCATCAATCCTGCCCAGAGCACATAATGATCTAAGGACAGTTTTAAACATATTGAACTGCAGACCAGAAGTTGCTCTCTAGAACAACACATATTAGAAAGCTAATTCTTTGCCAAGTCTGAGTATAGCGTAAATGAAATGGCAAAAAGTTAACCAGCCCAACTACAAGCAATGAACACCGACACAGCTGAGATGTGTGCCTGGAAGCTATCTTCTAACCCAGATGACAGCAATATTAAAAACACATTCAAGAGCTTGGCATCTGAGTCTTGCAGCTATCAGAGCTCAGAGTGGCCACAGGTGCTGCTCCCAACCATGAAATCCACTAAGGAAGGAGAAAGCAAATGGGAGTACAAATGCTACCAGCAAAACAGGGAGCAAGGGGCAGACATAAAACCCCCTTCAACCGCCAACACAGTGGCACAGATGCCTTCTGACTGTATTTACATGGTAACACGGAAACAGCAATCAAATTGGTAGTTTTACTGTGTTGATCATGTCCCTTTAATGTAGGCAAGTCAGAGTCTGCCAGAGAGTCTCAAAAATAAGTGTAGGGGTTTAAAAACTAGAAGTGTATATATATATATATATATATATAGTCAGAGCATTAAATGACTGAGGGGAGAACATAGAGCCGTTTGCTTTTTTTTTCAGTGACTGCTCAGTGCTGTGGAAATGTACCCATTTCTATCCATTTTTTCTCTTGGTCTGTTTAGGCCCTCTTTCATCCCTCTGATCAGTTGTCATTTCTCATTATGAGCCATCCACACAAGATGCCACTTCTGAGTGTCACTCTCACAACTGTACTCACGTCCTCTACAGTGCTACATAAATAGCTCCATGAACATTAGTAGTATTAGAGCTGACTCTGAAATGGCCAAGGAACATGTCAACTTTCTATAGTTACAGACTTAGGATGATGATGGAACATTTGCAGCATTCGTAACAGAAGAAAGGTCACCCCTAGTGAACCCAAGTAATTTCCTCCCTTTTCCTTTCTTCTCTCCAAAATACACCCATGCATAAGGTGGAAAGTTTCAGCAGCAGAATACAGGAAAAGTCATTACAATGATGCAGTTCTGCAGCAGACAGAAATAAATCAGATGGACTTGCCATTGCAGCTAAAGGAAGATGAAGGTCTCAGCTATGCTCCTATAAGCTGCTTACTCACTCTGGGAATGGAATCCACCATTATCCTATCTCTATACATATTTTAATTCCTCTCTTTTAAAAATAGAACTTAATATGAGAGCAGGAAAAGACAATATTCCTCATGAAAAATGCCTTAATAGAAATCATTACTTCCAGCTCATGGAATTTCAATTTTAAAAATTCTTTAACTTTTTATAAAATAGTAAATATTCATTATTCAAAAATATCAATTCCAAATGTTTTGATAGCCATTTTCCTCATTTTCTTTTTACCCTTTATTTATAAATACTTCTGTAATAATCAAGCATATACACAATACTAGGACTTGATTCCTTAATCCTCAAAAATTCCGAAGAATTAGCTAAATCCTTTCCTGTTATTTCCTATACAGATAAAAAAAGACATTTGCTCCAGACAAAACAGCTGGATATAAATTCATTCATGTAGTCTCTCAAAAATGCATTTTATTTTAAAATCCATTTATTTTAATGGATGTTGCACAAGACAGCCACTTCTGAAGTCTATTTCTTTTTTAGAACTTTCAGTTGTATTTTCTGACAAAAAAGAATTTCAATTAAGTTTAATTTCCTTGATGACCTGCACTCAGTAAATATTTGTTGTTATAAAGTGTTATCCATCTTGTCTAAAGTCAAACTAACAGAAATCACATATTTTTTCCATATTATAAAATTTTATTAAATAGAAATTATAGTCAGATAGTGAATTTATTGGATTGGATGGATGCTTTGTTACTTAGATTCAGAAAATCAAGACAACACCTTGAATGCTGTTTAAATCCTAATGGTAAAGTGTTGTGTTCTTTTAATAGGCCATTTACTGCTGTGATCAAAAGTTTTAGGAATCTGAAGATTTATTTTGAAAATATAGAAGATCCTTTTCTCACTTCAAGCTTGGGTAGCTGTTTTAGATTTTGTGTATTCCTGCTGTATTTCCTGAAGATAAACAACACTTTAGTCAGACTTTGTCTTAATGAGCCATGAATAAACACTGTGCTCCATTTCAATTTACACTCACAGAACAGTTTGAGTTGGAAGGGATCTAAAGATCACCTTGTCCAAGTCTCCTGCCATGAGCAGCAGGGACACCTTCCACTAGAGCAGGTTTCTCAAAGCCCCACCCAACCTGGCCTTAAACACTTCCAGGGATGGGGCATCCGCGGTGCCTCTGGACAACCTGTGCCAGTATCTCACCACCCTCACAGGGAAGATTTTTTTCCCAATAGCTAATCTAACCCTGTTCTCTGTCAGTTTAAAGCCGTTCCCCCTTGTCCTGTCATTGCATGCCCTTGTCAACAGTCCCTCTCCAGCTCTATTGTATCCCCTTGAGATACTGAAAGGCACTCTAAGGTCTGCCCAGAGCCTTCTCTTCTCCAGGTTAAACAACCTCAACTCTCAGCTTGTCTCCAGAGCAGAGTGCTCCAGCCCTATGAACATCTTCATGGCCTTCCTTTTACCAGATGAGGATCTTAAAAATGCATTTTTCAAATTAGGTTTTACTTTTTTAGCATTTTTATTTGCATTCTGGTGCGAGTAAAATCCGTCAACTAAAAGATTTCTAAACTGTGTAAATCCAGGTTGTATAGTATGGGAGCAGAAAAGACCATCACTGGACAAAAGCACGTGTTAGCTGCCCTATAGTGCCTGGGAGAGCACCCGGGTGCTCGCTCTGTTCAAGGACCTGCAGGGATGCAGGGAGATTTCAACATGACACAGTACAGGTAGATTGCAAAAGTTACATTATTGTCAGAAACTGAGATCACCGAAATTCTTAAAATTCAGAGCAAGGGCTACTGTCAAATTTGCTAGATTACAGATTAAACATCAGTTTCCAGCCTGCCAATCAAGCATATTTCCCTAGGTAAAATTGAATCGGATCAGGGCTGGTCTCATTTGCTGTCAATGACCACAGGTTTCATTAAATTAACTAAAAGCTACATTCACATTTGCTCTGTTTTGTTTGCTTGTTCATCATCAACTATAAGCAACACAGTATTTCATTTGGAACAACATAAATCTGTAACGTTTCAGTTTCTTCTCATAAGAGACAGGGGAGAAAATATTTACATTTAATATGAAATGTTTCTCTTGATCAAATGTAAACTCTAAGGGCAGCTTCAAATGGAATCATCTGGCTAGAGGAAACTGTCATACATAGTAACGTAGAAGTATGTAATTTCTGATAATTTCTCCTGTCTAAATGCCTTCTAAACACTTAACAAGACAGGCATCTTATTTGTTATGTACAGACAATGTTTCCAAGCAGCCTCTTGGCTTCTCTGAAGATAAATCCATAATACACTGTAAGAATACTGATACACAAAGTCCAAGCACTTATAAATAATTACTAACTTCATGGATGTTAAAATTTTCACATGCAGTACAAAAGGCAGTGGAAAGGCCGATACTTCTGAGATAAGAACTGGCAACAAAGATGTATAGGAAAATCAGGTAAGAGAATAAAAACCTTTCCAGTCATGGGGAAGTTTCTACAAGTTTTCTCTGGTTCACTCCGAAAGCATCACACCTGTACCTATCTTTTATGATCTCTCATAAACCTCATACCTTTCCCTCTCAAGTACTCTGCTGCTTTCACTCTCTCATACTCTGTCTTTAATCCTGAGTGTCAGTGCTGTATCACCTCTCCCTCCTTACTCAATTTCTTATTTCTCACCAGTTACCACCTCTATAGAAGTTTTCCCTTCATCAGACAAGCTTTCCAATATGTAGTTCTATAAACTGTGTTTCACCAGAACCTCCTGGGGGAAGACTTGCCCACACCTTAAATTAATCACAGAGAAATGGAAAATTCATGTAGTCTGCAATGGCAATTTTTAGAATACTATGCCTGCTGTTTGCTTCTTATAACATTGTTCCATCAAAGCAAACCTAGAGAACAGGAACAAAGTAAGATCTTTTATAAACTACAGCTTGAAAATGGAAGAAATATCCCTGTCTGAATCAACCAGTGCAGTGGTGTTTCTTGGCTCACGGATTCCCACAGACTCACATTAGTTTCCATTTAGAGTGCAGAACTCTGTGCAGGACCAGAGCCAAACTTCGTTATAGTGACTAGAGTTTTGCAACACAGAAAACACCTGTATAAAGATCTGAAATCCCCAGGACACAGAAAATTAACACATACATTTAATTTTAACATAGACATTTGTACACTTTCTAAAGTTGTATTTGTTTCTTTTTATATTGAATTTCAAGGAAAGACTTAATATCTGATTGTTTACATGTGGAGCATTCTCTAAGTATAGTATTGTCTATGTGCAAATTTTTTACCATGAGGAACTCATTTATTTCAGGGTAGAATTGTTGATAGCTTCCAAAAACAAATAGAATTTCTGACACAATAAAGAGATTACATATCTATCGGATTTATGAGGCTATAGAAAATATTAAACCCATGAGAACGTAACTTCCAGTGGTTCATAAGTGTTATTTCCAACTGCTAAGTTAATGTCTTATGGTATCATTATGGAACTTTTTCAATCCCATTGGAGAATTTCATCTATTCTCACTTCTTGAATAAATAGTCTGAAACGATGTACTCCCAAACTGTTCTGGCTGAAAACCTTATGACACCCTGTTGAGAATCATAGTTAGATGATTATTTCTTGCAAATACAAATATTTGCCTCTCAAAACATCCAAGGAAGATATATTACTGAGCAGTTACTTCTTATTCATCTTTCAGCTATCTTATTGAACCTCTCAGAAGCAATTTTCAAGCGATGGATAACTGAAAATCAAGCAATACCAGCCATCTTGTTGCCAAGCTTAAACTTCATGAAGAGCACAGGGATGACTAGTTGGTCTTTATTTAGAGTGTGACTGACAGTTTTTCAGTACTTGTGTCATGTCATAGTGAGTGACTGCAAGGAGAGTTCCACGCAGAGGAGGTGCTCTCCTATGGTACATTTGCACTGGCTTCAGTCATGGAGAGTACTGAAACAACTGGAGTAAACAAAAGGACATCAAGAGGAATAACAAACCAGAACCACTTGTGCAGGTGTTTATTTTGGCATTATTTAACTCTTTCATATTTTAAATGGTGAGATTCTTAAATTAGTCATAGTTTCTTTGTGGCATTGTACTGCATCCATCAAGACTACACTGTTACTGCCCCTATTGCCTTTGGCTATTTTGTTAGGGTGTACATAAATTAGACACTGAACTTAATAGGTCTCGTTTGATCAAGTTTTCTTCTGTTCTGGCATTCAGTCACTCCTATTAAATGCTTATATTATGTTTCCTCTCACAACAAACATCCTCCACTGGGCAACACAAAGACAAGTACAGAGCACCATTTGTTCATTCAAATAGGAAAAAAAGCTCATTTGGTGCATTGACCTGTAGAGTAATGAAATGTCTATTGTATATGTGGTAAACTAATTTTTGGCAGTATTAAGTCAATGGGATTTTGAAGCGGATTTCTAAAGCAAAGTTTTCCTTCAGTACCTTATCCATCACCACTTTCTGAGAAAGCTCTCTGCAGTTCTGAAGCATTTCCCTGCAAGAAAATTACATGCTCAATTCCAACTAGGACAAAGATTAAAAACTACCGAGAAAATTGTAATTGAAGCTAAATTTTTTCTTGCTGAAGTGTGTGTTGAGGATAAAATACCCTGAAAGAAAAGCATGGTGTTGTGTTTATATCTAGAACATTCATGTTATAATGCAAGACCAATTTAATCTCTGTAAAAACATGCCCTTGCCAATCTGTTGTCCTTGAAGATGTTTGTGGATTTTCCAGACAAAAATTTCCACTGAGAAAACACAATGCATCAACTTTCCCACTGTTTCAGTTTTCTCCATAAACATTTATAGGCAAATGCTTCTACTTTCCCCTGGTAAAAAGGTGTGGAATATTCCTGCTTCTCCTGGTCCCTTCCACCCTAGATACACACAAACTGCTGGGCAGGATATACTTCAGAAACACTTCTGTATAATGTTCAATCCAAATAGACTTGTAACCACATTCTTAAAAAATATAAGTCAACAAATATGAGCAAATTCTAACAAGGCCCATCCCAGAGACAGCAAACCTTACAGCAGTTTACATGAGAAATCAAAACCACATGTTCCCCCTAAGTGCAAAGTCCAGTCCTGCTATGACTGATGTAAAAGGGATTAGGTCATTGTTTTCAGCTAAAAAAACCTTTATTCACTTAGAGTCAACCTGATTTATACCAACAACAAGAATTGGATTTTTCTTGCAACAGATGGTAAGAAAATGCACAAAATCAGCTACATTCTGCCTTTATGGTTGTTTTTTCAAAAAAAATATGGTACTCAAGAGGTGTGTGGTTGGTGAGGGTTTTTTGTTTACATTCCCAGCAACAGTGTCATTATATATAATCTGCCAACTTCATTCCTGTTAAAAATGATCTAGCCATTATTTCTTACACCATGAAAAGCCTCCATTGCAGATGACTATCAGGAATACAGTAATTTCCTATCTGAAGCTAACAAGGTTACATGCCACTGTTACTTGAGGATGATATAAATCATAATAGTTTGAGGGTTTTTTAAATTACTTAATATTTAAAAGTTTCCTAATAATTCTTTCCAGCATGAAAAAATCACTGCTAGGAAACAGATTTTCCATACCAGTTTTTTCAGCTCCATCCATGTACCTGATTCTACTTTGAATATAAATAATTATAGTTCTAAATTAACTTTGTATTTTAGTTAATTGATGTATTCTGCATGCGAGCAATGTGGTTTATGATCTGTTTACAAAAACTGTTCCTCCTCTATGTTTTAAAAGAAGGCATAACATTTCTTTTTCTGTTATATTCCCAAGGGGATCTTGACATTGCTTTGTCATCTATCTGTACACTAAGAAAACAAATGCATCATTTTTAAGTATTTTACATAATTTCAGCCTTGTATAAAAGTGCTGAATTTTAAGTAGTGGCCACATATTCCACCACCTTCAGTTTTGATTTATGCTGTTACTTTAAAAGATTTTGAGCTTGTAAAACTTGGTGCCAAACTGAGATAGTATGCTAGTGAAAGCAGCTGATTAAATGAAAGAATCAAGCTTAAAAAGCTCCCTGATTTGATGGATAATTGACAGAGATTGAGATAGATTGAACAAAAAATAATATAATATGTACTATGCTGAAAAATAGAGATTATAACTCTGGGCATAGGAGGAAAAGAACAGGTGAATGTAAGAAGCTCAAGAAAAAAAAAAAACTAAATAAAACAGAAATTCACATAACTCGATCTGCTAAAGGTCCAGTAAATGAGAAATAATCTGGCTGCAGGCCTATACTTTTCACACAATACCTGTGCCTATCAGTAGCAAACATTAGGATTGGATATTATGTTTGTCTGTGATGCAGAAATATGTGGCTAACACAGAGCACTGTAGAGAGGAGAAGCTAGAAATACACATTTACTAGAGAGTAAGAATATAAAACAATATGGCATTCATTGATCCCCACTTGGCAGCACAGGGGTAGAGACACAAATATTTTGTTTTATGAACTGATTACAGCACTTGTGCTTTTAATTTTTTGGCATTAAAATTTCATAAGAACTTTAATGTTGACTTACTGCACATTTACAATAGCCACATGGATCCAACAGACCATGATGACTCTAAAAGCCTTTTAACAAACTATATGGACTATAAACTAACCTTGACAAAGGAGCCTTTAGAGACTTCCTAATACAGCATTGTACACTTTAATTGGGTCTGTTGATCATTCTTTATACTAGTCTGAAATTCCATCAGGTGCTTCTTTTTGCTAGGCCTTGCTAAACTTCAGGGTTATTAAAAAGCTGTGTGCACAGGGTAAGGTGTGACCTTCTGTGGGCAGCTTTGAAACTTCTCATGGTTGTTTTAGCTCATATCACCTCAGTTTCAGTTAAGTTCAAATGGCATCATTATTCAGGATATACAATAAGCCAGAAAACAATAAAATGCTCTAAATCACACTCCTCAATAACTGTGCATAATTACTTTTTTTAAATTTTTCCCTTCTATCCATAAGAACAAACTAATGAGCAACCAATTCACGAGCTACTTCTGATTCTTGAGAGTATTCATATCTCATCTTACTTCACACCTAATAATCTAAAAATTTCTTGCAATTAAGTTAACTAGTTAAAATTCATGGTGAGATAATTCATTCTTACTGGAAATGCAGCTCACATGGTTATTATTTCACCTCTGAATTAATGCAATTCTTGAATTCAGTGTGCAGATACCTATATTTTACACAGGCAATTTCAACTTTTTTTAATATTTACCTAGAATTTGCATCAGTTTATTTTCCTTGAAATTTTACATTTGCTTTTCACACATGTGAGTCTTAAAGGAAAAAGACTTTCTTTTTTTTTTGTTTTACAATGTAAACAATATACATAGACAAAAACTAATGGTAGTAATAGCTGTCTTAACTGATTTCTGTCATTTGCACTTTGACAGATTTCTTAAAAAGATGTCACAAACCAAGTATTATATGTTTCAGATTTCATTATTTATATGGAGTAGTCCAAGAAATCCTCAAGTAAACTACAAGGGAGGATGGAAAAAATGCAACTATATTTTAAACTACTCTTAATATTATGTGTCCAGTCACTTAACAAGAAGGTAGATACATTAATAAACAGCTCAAAACTACTCTGTGTTAACACATGATGTAATAGAAAATGGTCAGTCCCATCACCTCATTTAGACTATATGGGGTTCATCGTAATTCATTACATGATCCTTGGATTCTCTAATCACCTTCAGTCAGTCCATGTCACCTTTATCAGCCTGAAGGATACAACTGTTTACAGAAACCCTGCCCACAGTAAACTACTGCCAGAGAACTGGATTCACCCAGATAATTCATACCACAGGAATGAACGTAAACGCCATCCCAGTGAACCCTTTCCATGGCAAAATAAATGATGGAACAGAAACAGAGAGCACCTCCTCTTCATATTTCCTGCCACTCTACAGAAAATTGCTGTTCACACAGAATTCCTACGTGTAGATATTATTTTAATATTGCCATATTATATGCATAAAGTGTAAGAAACAAAGCAGTGTTCTTTAGCTTGCTGAAAAAAAAAAAGATACAGTATCCTAGTTGCCTCTGCAGTTGACAGAGGATACTGCCCCCAAATCATAATCACTTGCTTCATTCATTTTTTTTTTCCTTTTAAAAAAGACATTTATCATTAACTCTCCCACAACATAAGAAACGTTGCAGCAATATTACAAGTAAAATTTGTTTGTAAATGGGATTGAGAAAGGCAACTCAAAGACAAGTGGAAAGGTGAAGAGTTGAAATATCTGCTGGAGTCTTGTTTGCTTAGATTAGCAACTGATTACCACTTGCCCACATCAATTGCAATCAACTATATTTATATTTATCCTTGGCATTTCCTTCTGAGCTATCAATCAAAACATTTCTTTCTGGTTTTCATGTTACCATGCACTTCTAATCTCCAATATACGTGCACTTAGATTTTTACTTTAAGTGTGTGCACTACAGAAAATGAACTATAGCAAGCTTTCCATGTTAAAAATCCTCATTAGAGATTGCTCTTTCCACCTTTAAACTCAGACATTTTCAGAAAATATGGAGCTTTAGTGGAAACAAAGTCTAAAAATACAAAGGTATGCACACAATGTGAATGGTAAAGTTCTTCCAAGAGAGTTGGAACATGCAAAGAAATTACCTTCTGGTATTGTCAGAATTGTCCTAGAGCTCCTAAATTGTACAAAATTCAGCTCCTAATAATGCATTGGATTTCTATTTTAAATACAAGTATACAGAACTTTCAAGCTGATAGGACCTTATGAATTACTTTTGAAAACTTAAAAGCCAGGAAAAGACTTTGCATTTAAATTGATTTTTTGAAGAGTTTCCTGAAAAAGGCATATTTTCATGACCATACTTAGTGATATCTAGCAGGATACTATAAAGCATGGGTAGCCTAGAATAGTATGACAGTCATTTACATACAAATGAGCTCATTACTTTTGCATTTTTTACCAGCTGTTGATTCAAAACTTGAAAGATGTTTTATGAATCTACATAAATTATTAAGCAATGGCCATTCTATTATCAGTGTCCCTTATTAATTCTTTGTACTGGTTTTCAGCTGCATTTTAGTAACTGTCATTCCATATGTTGATTTTAATCAAAACCATTACATGCCCAAATTTTAATCTTTGTTAGGAACTATTTCTGACTGTAAAACACACTGCATTGCCTAGTCATGAGTTTAACTTTAAGCTATGACACGACTAGCTAACAAAGTGCACACTCATTTTTAATGGAACCAATATGCTGCATTTCCTTTCAGGGAAATATGTATTCTACCCTTCGCTTAAAGCAACATCAAATTTATGGCCAATCTTTGCAGAAACTTTCTTGAATAAACATTCACTTCAAAAGGATTAACATACATCTTTTTAGAACTCAGGTCTTAACCAATATTCTGGTTGTCTTGCTTTGAAGCAATGGAAACTCTTACTCTTAATTTACTGTATAGCAGGTAATATGCTAGACCCCCATCCAGAACCCTCATCTGGGCAACTCCAGGGATGCTTGAATTTACACACATACAAATCTTCATCTAGTCATTAAGGATTACTTATTTACAGAATGACTTTGACTAGATTTATGTTATATTTGACACATAACGTTACACAGTAAAAGCATGAGCAGTCCTACCTTTGGAGAAGAGTCTCCTTCACACAACTTCAGTGGTGCTGACAACAGCTCCCTTTCCCTCTGCAGGTGGGCTGCAGTAATTTGCATTGATCATTTAATAGGAAAAACTTAGACATTATCCTAAAGAAAAATGCTCTCGTGATGCAGAAGTACAAATTCTGGATCATGTGCAATATATAAACATAATTTTGAAAACTAACCCGAAAGAAGTAAGGTCGTCGTAAGCAGAAGTGTTCTCACTGAACAATGACTACGGTGCCTCAGACAGCAAAGAGATGATGCCATGAACGTGACAGAACACAAATGCCTGCCCCTGCTACAAAAGTGCCCTTAATTGGAAGCCCACAGCGATAACCAGAAGCTCTTCATGTCATGGAGCTTCTCACATCCCATAGATACAAGATTTTGTTGCTTTACCACCTCAGAAAATCACGCTCCTCCTTTGCCATTCTTATAGCCATCCCTCACCTTGTTCACTACCACTTTCAACCTTGACAAAAGACAGAGTGCATCCTTTCACTGCTCTGAGGCACAATTTGTTTAAGCAGCAATTAGGCCCCTACAGAATCAAAAGATGAACAACACAGGACAAAAGGAAAAAAAAAGGGTTTGGAGCTTGCTAATGATGACTAAAATATAACCCAGTTTGAGGGCCTAACCTCTGAATTTCAGAGGAATTTCAAATGGTAGTTTAGACAGACACCATTCCTGCATGTCAGATTTTGACTCTCAAAACTGCAGCAGTGCATCATCCTACTTGGCTGTCCCGTGAATTATAAACTTCCCCATCACTGAGCATGGATTAATAATTTCCTACATGGCGGATTTTAGTTTAAACATTACAGCACATTACCGTTAACACCGTAGCTTCTGCAACTACAGAATGTGTACTGTTGTTCATGAGTTTCCTTCCTACAGAGTTTTTGGAGGAAGCAAGCATTCATGAACAAAGCTTTGCTAATTAGCTCGGAGCCTGCCTGTCTGAAGGGACCATCAGTAATGAAAAATGAGAAGCAATCAGTGAGAGACTTCAAAACACAAGAAATTGGCAAGAAGAGCGCAGC
Source organism: Serilophus lunatus (assembly GCA_013399895.1). NCBI lineage: Eukaryota > Metazoa > Chordata > Aves > Passeriformes > Eurylaimidae > Serilophus > Serilophus lunatus. Next base: position 780,062 of record VXBA01001917.1, on the reverse strand, counting down.
AAACCAAAATGTAATTGTATTCTAAATATTGCATCAGCCCCAAAATTATAAATAAATAAATATAGGATTCTTTAACAGATATTATAAACATAATTAGAAGATATATAGGGCAGATTAGCACATTCAGAAAAAGACTTTTATATTTTGAATACATGTCCTGCTGAGCATGTGTCTAGCTTTAATTTCCACACTTTTCATGAGGAGCCAAGCTAGAAAATCATTGAGGGTCTCAGAAAAAACTCACTTGAAATTCCGTCTTATGCACTTAAAACATGGCTTGTGCAAATCTGTCATTGAGAAAGTCTTAACACATGCATCAGAATATAACATCACACCAAGAGAGGCTGGCGCAGTGTTATGTAGAATATTTCAGAGGAAATGAAAAAAAAAAAAACTATTTACCCTGAAACACCACTGCAAAAATGCACAATAAAATATGTCATCCTCACATCATATTGAGATAGCAATGCATCTTCACACCAACATAAATCTAAGCTGATCAGTCAAGAAAGTTATACCCCAAATCCCACGGTATAATATGATAAATAATGACATATAAAAGAACTTGTTGTATTTCAGGAATTAATGAATGGAGTGATTACAAACTTGTTTGCTGAAGCAAAACATGCAACAGCAATACAGCATACGATGTGACCCCGGTATACACGCAATCATTCAGCTATATTCTCAATTGTTTCCTGGAAAATGTTTATATTTACAGGAAATACTAGGGTTATCTAGGCACCCACTAGATCTACAGATTTTTTTTTCCCCCATGTTGTTTTCTGTGGGGTTTTTCCTGTGCTAAGTTTCTCAGTAAAATTCAAAAGCCAAACAGAACTACCTCCATCAGAAGAGATTCATTTGTTTTATGCTCAAACTATTCCCTTAAGAACTTAACATTGTCAGAGGTTCAGCAGTGGAAATTAAAATACATTTAACTTTCCAAAAACATTCTATTTGAGCCAGGATTGTTGTCCCTGATGAATAAGACAGCTAAGAAACGGACCAGTCTTTGGGAGAAGACACTATTTCACAATCTTACACATCAGCATTTTCTATCCTCATTTCAAGTAAATAGGCTGTGTCAAACCAGACACTCAAAATACTAAAAGAAACCATTGTTTTAAATTTTGACATTCTAAGAAGAAAGAAAATAGATGTTAGTTAAAAATCTCAGTTTGGGATTTTTCAGAAAAGTCAAATGTAGATATTTTTATAGTATTAATTCAAAGTTTAACTCAGCTTTTAAACCTGGACTAATTATTTGTCTGTGAGATTACTGATGTTTTCTAGAAGCTATCAAGGTCTATTGCATAAACTTCTTCATAAGATTGGAAAATCCATATTATCAGCATGACAGAACATAAAACCTTTGAAATACAAATGGATTTGGAATAGACAGAACAGGAAGTATTTAATACAATCCATACACCTACTTAACACAGAAGAGAGCCAATAATATAGAAACTGTTATGAGAATGGAGAGATGTCCCCCACCTCCCTCTCCTGATCCAAAATTATATAAGGAAACTCAGAGCAAAATGTGTACTCTCGAGTTAATGTCCTTTTTTATATTTCCAGCTATCTGTCATCTTTTATTTTGGGCAATTTTCATTGTATCAGTTCTCCTGAAGGGCACAAGTATTGCCATACCCTTCCCATATTGCTTGCACAAAACGACAGTCCTCGGGCTCCAGGAACTCTTTTCAGAAATATCACAAAATAATATTTATGTACACATATGCACAAATACACAAGTACAAGCAACTCAGATAACAGGTCATTAAGTTGGATGGAAGTGACAGAAACCAAAGAGAGAAATAAAATAGATTCTGCAATCCTGTATTATTTGCTTCATGTAATAGTAAAATACTACACATCGTTTCTGTAACAGTGAAAATCATAAAAGCCAGAATATTGAAACCTTTATAGAGTTCAGTGGTTTATTCATGTGAATAACCAGCTACAATAATAGTCATTTTAAGATAAGAAATCTACTAAGAAACAGCACATATTCATGCATAAACTTATTTTTTCTTTTTTATCAGACATTTTTAACAATCAGCCAGATATCCATGTAACTGAAATTGCAGCAATCTATTCCAGTTTTTAAAATTTGGATACCAACAGAAATACAGCTTTCCCGTTCAAAAATAAATAACAAAAATCCTTGACAATTATATGTTCAACTAAAAGGCATAAAATATGTTTTACATATTTTTTGAGATTGTAAGGAAGCGTGTTTTTGCAGAATCCTGTCCAAGTAGGGATCTAGGAACAGCTATTATTCAATAACTATTCAGAGTCAAATCTATACACTATTTGCCTTTATAAAATACTACACCAGTCAAAATACATATCTTCCACATGCAAAACAACTATTCTATAATTGTAGGTGGATGAAAGTGCAACATAAACATCAAACTTCAGTAGGACAACTTCATTTTTACTCACAGATTTGAGTAGGAATGCAAAGAACCAGGAAGGAGGTAAAACTGACACAACATTGGTGTCAGCTGGCGAGGCTCTAAGGAATTCCTTATACTACAGGCACTATTCATCCTAATTAAGAAATTATCCTACCAGACGCATATTGAACATCCCAAAACAAAGATTCACGTTTTTTACCAAACAATGTTTAGATGTGTCAGTAAAGCTACGCCTACTTTTCTCTAAAATAAAGCTGAGCTTCTCAAAGTATATCACAAAGGAAGTATTCACCAGATTAAGGCAAAATCTTACCACAGTTTGACTGATTCAAACTAGAATCCATGATGGGATAAAATGGTTGACTTTTTAAGACTAGACTTGAAATTGTAGGGAATTCGTGTTACTGTGCATACAACTTGCAGGTCGACAGGAGCTGTCTTTGAGCTGAATTTCTGGACAGTAAGACTGCATAGAAAGTAACTCATTTTACAGTGAGATGATCTCCAGGATAAAAATTAAATAATTAAATGTGGATTTATTTTTTCAGGGTACGGATAGGGATTTTGCTGATGAATTTATGTTGTTCTTTATATATCCAAATTATTTGACAGATCATTTTACCATGTCAGAGACAATATAATTATTTAACAGACCACTCTGTTTCATTACAGAAACTCAAGCATTTCCAAAGGCTCTTCATTCTAATTGTTAAAGTAGAAGCCTTTAATTTTGGCTCAGGGCTTAAAATAACCTTGAATATTCTTATCAGATATTAGGATGCAAACAACTTCTACATTTTATGAAAAATTCTATTGCTCCTACTGGTATTAGTAAGACACATTGAATTTTAATTTTTTTCCAAATTAGAAAAAAAAGATTAATTTTTATTTATCACTGAAACAACTTGTACAACTGTGAAGAATACATGTGGGAAATAATGATGAAAACTTTTTGCTGACAGTAACATTTTCACTAATTGCTTCAATCCACAGGAAATGGAAAAGTATCCCAAAGTTGTTTGCTTTAATCCCTATTTTACAACACCTTTTTGATCATTAGCTATTAAGTCTCTTCTAATACATTACAGCTCAGTAGGGAGGGGGAACAAACTGACAAATTTTTCAGTACTTGTACACTGAGCTATACAAAGAGCAAGGCCCCTTTGTCTAAGACAAGAAGGGAGTTATCATTTCAGCTTGTGCATGAAATTCTGATGCATCACAGCATTTCCAATTAGTGATCATACAATTACAAAAATCTCGAATTATGTGAATAAAAAGTTGAACTTTAAAAAATATCTCTCTCAGTTCTAAAGATGCTTCCTACAAATACTTGAGACTTCAGAGAAAGTTCATGAAACGTTTCAAAAAGTTTCCATATTTTCTGCTGGAAAAGTTAGGAAAAAAATCTATGCAGCTGGTTTTTTAGATGTTGGGGATGTTTTTTGTTTATTTGGGGTGTTTGGGTTTTTTTTATTTTTGTCATTGTTGTTGTTTTTCGCTGTGTGTGTTTTTAAATATAACCATGCTTTTTATTTTTAAATTCCTTTGGTTGTCAAGAGTTATGCCTCATTTGGGCCCAGAATTAGTAAAATCAGTTATAAAAACTAGTGTATTTTCTCACATGAAAGAAAACACGGGAGACCTTTCTGCATCCTAGGGTCTGCTACTCAAATATGAATTTTCTCTTTTGCATGAAGAAATAGCTTTCAGAATCAAAACAGCTTTTTTGAAGAAGCATCCCTGTCATTCAGATACACACAACACTGTTTTCAGCAAAAAGTGCAGCACTTGTTAGGCACTAATGATTTCTAAAATGTTAATAGCTCAATTATATGAGGAGGGAGAACTGGATATAAGGAAAGGGACCCACATTTTCCAGCTGCATGACTGAGACATCCAGTACAGTGTATATCAGTCTTTCCTCTTGTGCTTAAAGGTTACTGTAACCGTTGTGTAATAAAACTTCTCAGTTACTGGGACACTGAGTCCCAGTGTGGTGATTTCTCTCACCAGCCCCGTTAGCAGCTTCAAACACTCCAAACCATAACAGTGCATTTGCAGAAGAGAAAAGACTCTCATAATATCTTTCACCTTCAAATAACTTCTCCTCAATAAACCTAAAAGTTTCTGTGGAAAAATACCTTTTCCTTTAAGAGAATCCTCCATCATCAATGTGGAATTACAGTTGTCAGAGAAGATCTTCATCCCTTCCAAAAATTCAAACAGAAGTCGAGTTTAGCGAGTTTCTTAATTCTGTCTTGGGTTTCTGCTATCAAGGGGCCCTAATGCACAAACTTGACACATCTGCTTTTGAAAGGTATTGTTGAAAACATCAGATCATCATCCTCCTCCATGAATACAATGAAGCATTTGCTAAATTTTGCAAGCCTATTAATCTCAGAGCAACGCTTGTAGTACTGTAACTGCTGACATGGGCCACGGAACTGTGGATACAGCACTGATCTGAAACAAGGGCCACTAGGGCCATACATACCACCTCCTTTTGAGCAGATGGAAGCCAGAACATAGAAATGGATCAAAGAAAACAAACACACAAACTTCATTATCTTAAAATGTCTGCCACTGAATTTCAAACAACCCAGAACTGCTGATGGTTTGTCATATTAAAACAGTATTATCATCTAAATGAAACTGACTTTATACATACATATTTATACAAGAGTACTGCCTATTTTTTTATTTAAAGATCATCCCCTTGAATAATAAAAATATATCTTATGCTAAACCTGAGTTAAAGCAAAAACCGCAACAAGGTTTTCAATATAAAATATAAATAAGAATAAACAGCACTTCCTCTCCTTATGATTCTCTGAAATTTAAAACAACCAGGTTTACTTCCCAAGCCAAGATGACCATAGCTGGGGTTTCTAAATTACCGTTTTTAGGTTTCAGACATCTCCTAGGGGAAAAGAAAATTACCTAAAGGATTTAAGCAATTAATTTGTTTCCCTACTCAAAGGAGAGCACTAATTCTGAAGCTTTGCAGCTTTTGAAGTTTCTTTTCCTCAGTAAAAGTATTCCTGCATAGTGAGATCATCTAAGAGGGGCTTTTCTGTGTTCCACAATAAATATCAACTGAAGTACATGCAAATATGTGACGTGTACCTTAGAGTTTGTACTCCTTAATAAGCACTACAGGCTACCTAAGAATCTGGTTAAGAAAGCTGACAAAACACACGCTTAGACATGTCTATTTCTGTAATAATAAAATGTATATATATATGAATGTAGAGAGTTCACAGAAAAAGCAGAAAAAATGAAGATAGAATTCGAGGAAACAAAATAGAAGCCCAATGTCCACAACAATTTAGAGTACAGACTTAGTAAGTGCTTATACGTATTGCAGCCCTTGAGGTCTCATAGGTGACACTTGGCTCCATGAAAATGTTGTAGCACAGCAAGGGGCCATCCTGGGAGCCGGACTACTTATCAACAAGTGCTATCACTAGAAGCAGGGAGAACCCCAAACAGAGCAAAACAAACAACGAAAAACCTAAACAAACAAAAAACTCCAAAACCCCCTAGAAACCCCAAGCAAACCAACCAACCCACTCAAGCAGCTGGAGAAAGATTTAGTTTGGTCTATGAAAGCCTTAAAAAAAATCCTAAAATAATAATGAAAAAACCACAAACACAGCCAATTACTTGAACACAACAAAATCATCCTTAAACTGGAATTTTGGTTCTAAATCCCTGCTCTGAAGAGATTAACTGCACAACTAAGGTGAAAAAATATCTTCATGAAGTAACTATTACACTAAGTATTTAGCTATGTTGTCCCATCACATGCTTATAAGAAATAGAGGCAGACAGTGAATTACATCTAATTCCACATATATAATGCAGTTCTGCCTTTAACTCTCCAATTTTTCTAAGTGGGATAACTTTTCCAGTGAAAACTTACTTGAAGAAAAAGGAGGAAAATTTCTCGTTACTTTGGGTTTGGCTTTTTGCTCTCTTTGTTCAAGCTGTAGCTGAGTTGCTGCCACTGCTCATTATTTTGCAAGCTAAACTGAGTCTAGACAAGATCCATCAGTAAACTCAACCAACATAATCTGCTAGATCTGACTGACTACACTCACTACTGCAAACTACCTACACTTGGCTTCTCAGTAATCTTAATTCTGCAAACATGGTGCAGAATCTCAACTGACTGTATATACTGACAAGAGATCTGATAGCATATTTTTGGCTTTAGTTCTGCCTTGCCTGTGACCCATAACTGTCTTACGCCCTCTTAGGAAGTACATTCACCCAAACAAAATGATGTTATGTGTATCAAAATCCCATGTGTGAGAGGCATTTCACACTGCATATTTCCCTAACTGCTGTGAACTGGATTGAAACCAAAAACAAACCATTCCAAGGTGTCACAGAAATCAATGGCAACACTGAAAAGACAGAATTTTTTGCCCCCATTTTTCAATGAAGAGGAAATCAGATTTTTGATGTCTCTTCTTTTCCCTTTTCTCTGGATTTGTATATGTACCTACAGTGAAAAACATGAATTTATATTTCCAAAAGTTTTTTGAACCTTTTAAAATGCTTAATTTCAGAGGAAAATGAACATTAAATAGTTAAATGTAAGTGCTTTATGTATAATGCATAATTATTTTTATATTGATCATTTTTATTGCTGCATTTTACATTTTACCTTCTTATTTATTGGATTCCATAATGAAATTCCACCACCTTATTGCATTATTTAGTAAATAAAGTAGCAAACTACAAAAGTACACTTATAAAATTAAGGTGACCTAGCAAAAACGCTGAATTTTAATTTAGTTGGAATGGAAAGATGGTTTGGAAGACACTAAAGCAGACAGTTTAGTTGAAAAAGACAGAAAAGGCTGTTCTGTCCTGCAAGACAGAAATTAGGAAAGCACTCTAATAATTTCAATCTGAAATAAAAAATAGGAAGGAAAAAAAAGAAAAAGCTGACAGTACTTTTCCTCAATAGAACAAATATGGATTACTAGACATTGTAAGGCAATTTTGGGAAGGAAATGAAAATTAACATTTCAGCAGATTCCCTTGCCATCAGCATTTCTTCAAGCTTTTATTCTCCAAGACAAGCATTCATAAAATCCACAAGTGATGATGATAAAACCCTAAAATCTAAAATACTTAACCCCCCTATGGTCTACAAGGCATACATGCATACATAACATGTATACCATTTTCCATTTATGCACAGGAGAGCAGATTTTCTAGCTTCACATTCCCTTTTATAATATGTTTCCTATATCTGTAATATTAACCGTACATTTTACCAGACAGCTTTCCTGGATTTCCTATTACTTGGAAAAACTACACTAGCATAGTGCTCTGAGTCATGATGGGTTTTTCTGAGCTTATGCACCTCACACTTGCTCTGCCTCAATGCCACGAGCCTCTTGTTTCTTCACTAGACATTTCTTGTGCTTTTGTATTTGACTTCAATATTTCCAACTCAAGAATGGGGCCATTCTCTGGACACACATTAGCTTTCTGAAATTCCTGTGGAAGTCAGTAGGTGTTCCCTGGAAAGCTCTTTCTGTAATCTACCTAATTAATAAACTAATTTCTTCTCTTTAATTAAGACCTCAGCAACCTGCTTTCCCTGCAACATATGTCGTCAGGTTTGGTTCTCTTTGAATTCTCTGAGCAAGCTGAACAGACCAAGCAGACAGACCAGGCTCCTTCATTGTAGGTAAAAGTACAGTGAAGTCCCAGAAGAGCAGCCCATGACAATGTAAGGCATTCCCACACTTGTAAAGAGCCAGGTGTCACAGTGCAGGCAGCATGGAAGTGTCTGTAATATACTGCTCTTACTTCTGCCTAAGTATACGTCTGGTATTCAGCTAGCATATACTCAAAAAACCGAGTTTTTAGAGGTATTAACTAAGTTATGGTTAAAAAATGAACCATTTCAACCAATGTCTGAGTGTCTTCATTCTAAGAAACACAGCATATTCCATGGTCTAAGGTAAATCAGACACTCTTTCCTAAAAGCATGAACCACTTGCAAGGTAGGGTACATAGTGGGAAGGTTATTTTTAGACATGGATCTTTTTCCCTTGGAACTAGTCTTCAGTATGTTAACCTACATAGTTCATGAATCTACATGTGAGATGAAGGACAGAGGTAGCAACATTGTAAGCCAATATAACACAAACTGAAATGACAAAGTGACAGTGATGACTGGGATGACGAGTGACAACATTCATATTAATAAGCACTAGATGACATTCAATCACTGTCCAGTCCCGGGTACAGTGACAGACAATACAATGTTTAAGCATAGCAGCAGAAGAGAAAGGGGGTTTTTTAAAATATCTTCCGCAACTTAAACAGTCAGCAGGGAAGGGACAAGGTTACACACCTCTGCAAAGAGCTCTTGCGGAGTTCAGCAATACAGAAATTACATATGCAGTATTTTTCAGTGACCTAGTTAGCTGTGTTTTCATTCTTAATTCATAAATTGAAAGTTCTTCCTTCACACACCAAAAGGATGAAAAAAAATTAATTCTTACCCTGAAACGGAGGCATAGGAACTCTCTGGGCATTCTGCATTGCTCCTTCAATAGACTTTTTGCTGATTTGGTCCATATACTTCAGGGATCAAATCCCTGAGCTGATCCCACTCTGGCTGCAAACTGGGTTTCACAACAGAGTTGTATATATATGCTTATGAAATAATGAGTCAAGTTCCTGCTGTGTCTGACTAAACACGTAATTTAGATTTAATACACTTTTTTCAGAATATCCAACAATCGGTTAATTGTGCAAAGCATTTAGAGTTCAATAGCCATATTATAGTAAAATGTATTTGACATAAAATTATTTTTAAAAAGTCTCAAGACGTATCAACAAGTATAAAATTAAGGATATCACATGGTTTCTTCTTCCGGACTGTATTTGAGTTGCCTTGAATCATCTATCCTTCAATCTTCCCTCCATTCTCTTTTACATTATACCAACCATGTTCATAGAATCATGGAAAGGAACCTTGAAGATCATCTATTTCCAGCCCCCATGCTGTGGGGGCTGGGACGCCTTCAACTAAACCAGGTTGCTCACAACCCCTTCCAAATTTACCCTAAACACTTTCAGTGATGGAAATTCTTCAAGTTATATGTTCATGTGATGGGATTAAAAACTACAACAGCAAACTCGTGAAATTATCCAAACTTCATTTGAACTTAATGTAGATACTGAGGCCTAAATTTGACATGCATTTATCATTTCATTATCATACAGCTTCAAACTTTCTCATCCCAATAAAAAAAGCTTTACTACAGGGATATGTCAGCATTGCCTGACTACACATATCAGGGGTTTCCTTCAAGATCACTGCTTTTGCAATGATGGAAATCATTCCTTTCTGCTGCCACTTTCCATCGCAGTTGTTTCTGTATTGCTCATTGCAGCCTCTATCCCTGTCCCTCTCTACCTACTGCTTCCATTTTGCTCAGGCTGCCAACTCCCAGAGCAACTGGTTTAGTTGACTGCTTGCTAAGAGTTGAAGAAAGAAATGAGGTCCTGCAACGTCACCTTCCAGACTTATTTGGAGTGGCTATATCCCACAGTATATTTATTTCTATCAGACAGTAATTTTCATGGATTTTCCATTCCAGTTCTGCTAAGAACACTTTTCCCAAGCCAGAGCAAAAGACTCAGGTTCTACCATGTTCAGTGGGGCTGTACACCAAGGTCCAATAAAATAAATGAAGCACTTCCAACAGAATAAAAATATCCTTACAGCTGAGAGAATTTTTAAGCCTTAAGAAATATGCATTAAAATAGAGACATGAAAAGATACAGGTTTTTCACCTACAGGCTGTAGGCCAGTGCAGCAAAAACTGGCAGTTTCAGATGAGTGCATAATGCATGTGAGTCCACACAACTACAAACTTTTTCCTCAAGGCTGCCAGCTCAGCTGCTCTTCAGCCAAGCACCAACTACCTCCCCAAGCTTATCCACAGGCACTCTCCACCTCTTCAGGGAGGGGAATCAAAAAAAGAAATTCAAAAGAATTTTAAAAAAAAAATGCTCTTCTTTATAAGAGGATAACAAAATAGATATATTCATCCTAAATTTTCTATCTTCAGACACTGTACGTTCCACTAATTCCTAAAACTATATTATTTCAGCCATCTTTGTTCCTGTGAAAATACTCTTGCAAAACGATATTAACTATATATATGTTATCCATATGTTAGAGATGAAGGGAGTTATTTATCATCTACCAAGCCTTTCAAATCTCTTTGTAGCATGAAAGCTATGAGACTTTCGTTCTAGGCAGCTGGTATTATTGGAAGGTTTCAGGGAGTGTGTATACACTGATAAAACAAACAATCTTCCTACCTTATAAATACTCTAGCACTGATTTTATGGAATATGTAGAAAATCCACTGCAACTTCGGTGTAGGGACGTTCTACAGTCAGAGTACTGACACAACTTTCATAATTTCATAAAGAAATCTGCCTTTTTTAGGAAGAAACCAGGTGAAAGTTAACATATTCTTTATGTTTTGTGTATTATTTATATAATACTATTAGTAAACATGATGCAATGAAATAAAATATTCGATGTATTCTGAAATTTATATTATTTATGCATCGTGTTTTCGTGTTTTGCTATTACAAAATATGAGCCCAACTCTCAACATACAGAGCAGAAATAACTACAGACCCCATATACTCTGGATCTCCTCTTTTCAAAAAGTTGTTCAACCTTTGAGGGTGTTTGCATTTTCCACCAAGGGAAATAAAGCTTGTTTACAATGGGAATGCTTTAGGAATTAATAAACATCATTAAAAATATTATATAGAAATTATTGAGGCCTTTTATATTCCAAATGACTCTAGGATTTTAATACTTTTGAAAATATTCCAAGTTCTGGATGTCATCAGATGATACTATTATGCTAAAATATACAGTCTAATACTTATTCTAACAGTTAGTGTCCATATAGAGAAATTATGAATCAAGCAGACCACAGCCAGTTACTATAACTAAATCAGTGAAATGAGAACAAAACCAACAGTTTACTCCATGCATAATTTAATATTGTATGGAAAGTTTCTAAACAGAAGTCAAACACATGGAACTGACAAAGGAAACAGCAAACACTGACTACATTTACACAGACATCTTAACCATTCCACTTATTCATTCCTTTTTGATCAAAAAGTATGTGAGCACATTTCTTTTAAAGAATTGATACTGAAACATGAAAACTAGTGACTGTGAATCTTAGAAGTGCTAACATACTACATGATGACTCAAATGCACAAAGCAGCCAAAACTTGAACACAGCAAAAACAAGCCCATCACACGGTCAGCCACCTAAGAACTACTTTAGTGTAAACAAATTATTTCATCCACTCTCATCTGCCTTAAGAGCAGATCGCCACCTTTCCCATCTGCTTTATCTTTCTCGGGACTGCAATGCAGAGGTATTTGTTATCCAGAAGATCTGGAACACAAATTATTTCCTTTAGAGATCTGAAAATGTCAGCCTCTTACCAGGTTTACATCAGTCAACAAATTAATTGATTTTCTTCTGCCTATCAGAGAAGAAAGAATGCTAATGACCAGCATTGGTGTGCTAATTTGTGTTACAGGGGCATAGAAAACCACAAAGCAGATTAAAACCTGTTGTCTTCAGAAATTTCAGAAGTGCTACTCAAGCTAGTTATGAATTGCGACATTAATACTTTACCAGGAAGCCCCCAGAAGACAGCAGAAAAATAACCTAACACATGCAACGAGCAATGCATGAAAAAGAAATAATTTACCTAAGTATAGTCAAAACACATCATGTCTAAGTGCCTGGAATGGTTAGGAAAGCTGCTGAGGCTGAACGGCCATGGAAATATTTTGCCCTGTTTTTTGGCAAAACCAGCACAGATAGGAATTTTATACCTAAATGATGAGCCCAGGACAGTACTAAATCCAGCCTGTTAGCACTAGAAAATAGGTTTTCATGGTGATGGGATGAATGCATGATGAGCTTCATGGGATGGCTGCAAATTCAGCATGGCTTGAAAATTGAAAACTAGTTTGAGATGTACATCACATCTGTCTGGACCCAGCCACAATCCTCCTGTGAGATACTTGGTGACGGTTAAGAATGAATACAAACCACATAAGGGAGTCTGACTTCCTACAGGAAAGAACGCAATATGTCTTTTCATACTCCACTGAACCCTGCAGGAAAGTATGCAAAGACTAGGTTGACATTTTGTATTAAAAGTTTTCTTTTGAAACATTACTAGTTTCACTAAATCCATTGCCACTGAAAACTCTGCAGAAAATAAAAATATAACTTATTTCCTTGTTTATTCTCTTTCACAGTTACCGTGCCATTTATTCTCTTTCTTTGACTAAAGTCTGAAGTTCTATTATTAGGCTGACACCACACTAAGATTTTGTAAACAATTCTCAAAGCTGACTAAAGTCAATCAAGAAGGCAATAAATTGTAAACACAACCATTTCATTTGAGTCATAATCATCTGATTGCAACAATGCTTCACATATTTGCATGACTAAGTGCTGTAATTTCTTTCTTTAACTGGTTTCACAGATAAACCTGTAGCTGCCAGATTACAATCCAGAAGTCAAACCTTAACAGCAAAAGAATCCCAAACAAGCAAAGAAATAAAACCAGTGAGAGATTGCCACTGTGAATACAGTACTGGCCTTTGCTGGAGTTACTCAAAGATATGCAGTTTCTGACTCTCAAAAAAGGGTCTTGCAGTAGGTGGAACTAACAGTTCCCAGCCACTGGAGCATTATATCCTTTTTACTCAAGTGTCCTAATTAAAATGTTATAATTTTTTTTATTTTGGAGGTGGAAATCTATTTTATGATAAGATGTGAACTATGTTTCCTAACTTTATTCTGCCAGAATAGAGGCACCCACTCATAGCACAGACAAATCCACTGAAGAAAACAGAAGTCATTCCACAGTGACCCTCATTGCTCCTTTTAAATCTGTGACCTAAAATCTGCATTGTCAGTATTCTTTTCTGGATGATGGCCTTATCCAGGTCCTAATTTCAACAAACATAATACATAAGACCAAGTATTTGGGAAAAAAAAAACACCATTTAGCAAAATCTTAAAGAAATAATTAGTTACAGGTAAACCAGAAGTTAGAAATTCTAGTTAATTGCAATTTTACTACTATAACATCATTTTACAGTAAATTAGCTGTACTATTTTATGGAAATTAAGTAGTAGGGATCCCCAGTCTCTGTTGCAGCCTGACTTCTTATCTCAGTTTTCATCTGCTGGCTCAGCTGCTTTTAAGAAATTATCCCAACCACCTGATTTTGCATAGGCAGGTAAACATTGGCTGATGGGTCATCACTTTAATTGAAATAAGCTGTGAGGTTCACACATCATCATATTCTACTGAATACCTGGCAGGAGATTAATGATAAGCAGCAGAACAAGATTATTTGACTACAGAGAAATCAGTTTTCTGAATTTTTATGGGATTTTAAAAAACTACCTTCTCCTTTCAGACAGGTACTATGAATGTTCTCTTCCTGGTCAACTGTTTCATTTCTTCTGTTATTTGTTTTCACTAACATTTGGCTTGAAAAAAATTTAAACAGTAGATGGAAACAGAGAGTGCATTATATTCAGTGCTGGACAAAAACACTGAATATAACTGTTGAGTGACATTTTAGCTGCAGCATTACTTCGAAGGTAAGCTCCTATAACTTTATACTGTTCTACCTTTTTCAGGTAATAACGTGGCTCTCCAAAATATAACAAGGCACGGTATCTTCATCTAACACTATGAACACTATGGTTCATCTAAATGTGATTTACAGATAATAAGAAAAACCATCAAACTGGCAAAATGAACAAGTTGCAATTAAAAGACCATATGATGATACATGGCAAAGCTCTTTATGGCTTAGTCATTATCTGATAGCTTAAGGTATACTGGTTCAATAAATCAGAATAAGAAAGAAAAAGGAATAGGAAATATTATTACATTGTGGCTACTTATATATGCAAAAGAAGGGAGAAGCAATAAAAATCAAAATAAAATTAACAGCTATCAAAAGGAAATGCTTCACTGCCATGAACTCAAACATGAGAAGTGTTTCTGAGGTTTTGTTTATCCTGAAAGCATGAAATCCTGCACTTCCTTTCAGTAAGTTGTAGAATTACTTGTACAATTACAAATCTTTTCTCCTGCAGTAGACAATGAGAGAACAAAAGCAAGCAAGACAGAAAGACAGTTGTGTGCTTTTATAAAAAGAAAAACGGAGATCAAAAGTGTTAAACCCAAAGTGGGGAAGACGGTTGCCAAAGGCTAATCTGCAGACCTTTAGGTGAGAAAGAAAGAGAGCCCAGCATCCTGAACTCTGGTTCACTACTTCATCCTCTCAGTCACACTGCATCAGAAATGAATAATTTATTGTCTTCAGCTATTCAAGATGAAACATTAAAGAATGGGACCTTTACTTCTATTTTTTAAAAAGCCATTTGTAAAGGGTATACATCCAAGCTCAAACAACAAATGGAGCTGAGAAATAGGAACATCGTCATATTTCAGGCAGCACACACTGTTGCAGGAGAGGCCTTATCACCCAGTATATACTACAAACAAGTTGCCAGGCTCAGTTTTTCTCTTGCACCGCGTGCTGTTTGAACCCCAGACATCATTCGAACTGTCTCAATTGCCTCATCTATAAATTGCATAGTACATACAAAGTATGTTGTTATAAGAAAATGTTCAGTTGAAAAGCATTTTTAACTTTTAAAGCCAAATATGTCCCAGGGTTCTCCTTTCTCCAGTTATATAAATAAGCAAAAGAAGCTGCTTTTGTTTTATATGGAATATCTCTGGATGTTTCTTGCAGTAAGAGTTTAGGCAGTGCAATCACAGAACAGCAGCATCTGCTGACAGCATCAGCTGCATCAAGGGCTGATAAAAAATCTTTTTTCAATATGCTATAGTTTTCAAAAACTTTTTTCCTCAACTGATTGGAAAATTATTCCCACTTCCTTGCACAAATCATTACAAGTTAAACGTATTTAGTAATAGTTTGTTGGACAGAGCAGAAAAAAAAATCGTATAGTAGGCTGAATAAACTATCATTTTATGAATAGATATGGCTTTCACTTGATGAGCTATATGCAAAGTAGTCTTATGGGAATCCTCACTACACTGTTTTGGGATTAATGCTACTTTTCCAACATTTTAAGAATTACTCTACATCTGTTTGATATCATTTGCAGTCAGTCTCCCTCAGCTGAGTATGATTCACAGCTGAATATGCCAGCAGTGATTAGCCAACTACATGGAGTTCATTCATGTTCACTTGTATATTCTTGCAAATGCTATTTATTCTTGCTGCACTTCCAATGTGACCTGCAGACCCCACTAATACACAGCTCCTAAATCACAGACTAACTTTTCAGAAATGCTGAGCTTTAAAACTGCAGGAAAAGTCTTCCACTGCTTAATGTTAGACTGTCATCCTCATATATGACCACGTGGTTACTGCAGATGAAGTTTCAGTAGCTCAATCAGAGCAGGCTCTGATTTAAAATGTCAATGAAATATATGTTGCTAAGCAGGTATAGGATTCTCCAGTCTTCAGCTGAGATGGAAGCTCATGACTAAATACTCTGTTAAAGAACATAGACCGGCTTCTATTATCACTATTACTATTGTTACAGACCCCTGTAAAGGAGAACTGCATCATTTTTCCAGGGAGTTGTATTAGGACAAGAGAAACAACATTTTCTTTAAGATACTCTGTTCTTTCATTTATCATACAGCATTTGTTTATCAATACAAACCATAATAAATATTTTATCATTATGGCTTGCTTAAAAGTAGCCACATTCTTCAACTTATTTCTATAAAGTAATAAAATATATTTCTCTGACAATAAAAAATGTCATAGCAGTATACCAGTTGATGAACTCTTAATAACATACATGCAAATATAAAATTAAGAAACCTGAACTAGAGTTAAAAATCTAATTGAAGGCATTTATTAAAAAAATTATTAAAAATTGTATGTTTACACAATCCCTCAAACATTAATTAAAATTAATTATAATTACTAATATTGATCATGGTAACTCTTGTTTTGAAATGCTTCTTCACAGGGGTTCTTCTATGAAACGTTTTGGCTAACTCTACAATTTCTCTTTAGAATTACCACTGAGTGGTAGGATTTCCTGGAGAAATACCTGCCAGAAAACTGTGAATTCAGATATTAATATACAAAGTCTAAAACATCAAATACAGCCTCTAAACAATTAACAATTATCAGATTTTTAAGTCCCAAAGCTGAAGGGTGTCAAATTATTACTAATATAACTGTAAAAATAATAAAGTGACAAAAGATGATAAGACTGTTGTTGAAAACAGCTTCATTTGATGAGTTAAAAGTACTGAATAAGATTGGCAGGTCACTGAAAAGTGATTTCCGTTTTCATGTTTGGAATGACACAATAAGACTCCATTTAAGCAACATGCAACATTATGAATAGTTCCCTCAGCAACATTAGTACAGCTGGTCAGGTAACACATGGCTATTTGTGAATGGATACATCAAGAGCATTGTTAGTTTAAAAAGGTCAAAAAATAGAGACAAAAAATCTGTTCAGTTTGCCATAACTTTCCATCTGAAGCTGCAAGGACCTAAGTCTGCTGGTTTACTACTTAAAATATAAACTTTCTTCCTTCTACTTTCCATTTCTAGTTTTCTATGAATGCTACTAGTTTTCTGGTTAGTGCAACTACTGTGGAGTCATCTGCTATAGGGGTAAATATTAATTCACTGATGTTAATTTATTGTATTGGCTTTTTCTTTGCCTGGTTGACAAAGAATGTGACTATTAGAGGTCCTAAAAAGAAGCTTGGTTTTAACATATGACAATTTACACTTTTAGCTTCATATGCATATATAGATCCAAGGTTTTGTGTCTTTTTTGTCAGCCCAGGTGATGGCCATTTTAATAATACAACATAATCTCTGCTCAGCACTGGTCCTCACCCCAATCCGGTGGATGTCACAGGCACATAACACTATACTTTGTTTTCCTGTTCCCAGATTCCCAAATTCTAATTCAAGAACTAGTCACATCCTAAATAAAAAGAGGAACTTATAATTGGTCTAAACCCAAGCCAGTTACCCTTTTTCATAATTGCATGACTTGTATGACTTAGCAAGAAGCTTTCATCTTTGGCCCTAACAATAAAAAATACTTCACTTCCAGGCATGCCCAGAAAGCCATAATTAGCCTGAATTTACCATAAACCTTCACTGTTAATAATATTCTCCCCCTGCTGAAAACCAGTAACCCTGTCTGAGACATGAGATTACCTGAGATTTATTCTAAATCTAATCCTAGCCTGCTCTTCACCCAGCAATACTTGTAGAAACCCAAATAAAAATTTTGCATTTTTATAACCAAGGTATGTTCAGTACTTACAATATCTTACAGCCCCCAGCAGAACCTCAACAGCTAAGTCAACTCAGGGTACCCTATAAAAGAATGAAGGTGGATCATAAGCAAACAACATCAGTTACTCCTTCCACATTCAGAACTTTCTGGTCAGACTGTGCCATGCTGGAAAATCATATTGGATACATAACTGAGGCTTGCTTACTGACTAGATTTGAACATAGCCCATGGACATCTGTCTCTTTGCTCCCAGACCCAAGTCTAGGCTCACATCAAAGCAATGGATCCCATTCACAGGCATTATCCCAGGCTTGTGGACTTTGAAGGAGGAACTGATAAAATGTTTGCTCTGTAATTCGAAGCCCTAACCTCAGATTCCCTTTTGGTCACCAGAACTTGTCAAGAAACACACCTCAGCAGGAGTTTTGGTATCAGCCCTAAGGTCTGTCACTACTACCCTAGTCCTCAACATTTTCTATTCCAACCCTAATGACTGCAAATATAAACCAAGGCTTTCTTGCATATCAACAGGTGGCAAGGGTTTATTCATCTCCACTGCAACCAGTTGTAACTTGTAACTACAAGCATTAAACCTAAAATGATTCTGATGAATCCTGTTTTATTTAACTTTGAGGATCTTCACTCAACCACGAACCATAAGTTTTCCATCATTATCATTGCTGGATTTTATCTTATTTCTGTCCTAAAATGTAGAGCATAGCAGGGATTACCTGATCTTTCCTTTCAAAAGATTACACAAGGTATTGTTAGGACTACATATTTATCCAGGGCTCGGGAAAGAAACACAAGGTCTTGATATATTCCTTGATCTTGCAAGGCTGCAGGACTGACACAGACTGTGTGGCAGCAGTAAAAAATATGTTATTGTTATTTCTCAGAAGACTGAGCAATGCTCATGGCTAGAGTGTGAAATGGGCTTGAATTCACTGAGGAGGACAAACATTTATTGCTGTATCTCAGAAGGCAGTCAGAACTAGAATGGATGCGAGGTGGGCAAGAGAGTTTATGTTTAGCTTTGAGCAGAGATATATCCACTAGACTGTGGTCACATATAGAATTAGAAGTGATTTGGGAAACAGAGGTTGAGGAGCTCAATTCACTGAATGCTTCTATACTTGTGTGTCTTCTGAAATCTGGGAATCATTTTAGCTGCTCGAATACTGCTTTCTCTGATTTCTCAAATGCCAGTCCCTACTTTATCATTAACTAAATGCACTTTAGAAATGAATTTTTCTCATTCTTGACCACTCTCAACATAAGCCTTTCACCCCCAATCTAAATCATCTCCTTCATACTAAATCCTACAAAATCCAAAAGTAAATGCACCTATTGTCACCCTATGGTCTCCAACACGAATCTTTAACACATTTCTAACCTTATTCTTAATAAAATAGCAAAAAAATTTTGCACATCCTGGAGCTAAGCACATTTCTCAGCCGAGAGAAATTGGTTATGCAGAGCTCTGCTCCTGCACTCCTCATCTGTGGGACACCTCTCAGACACACTACACTGAGATGTGCTGAAAATCTCCTAGGTACTTAAGTGACTGTCAGAAAGATTTAGATACTAGTGATCAGGGGCCTTTATGACTTTTGAAAAGATAACTCAAAATTTTTTAAAGCACTGAAATATGTCAAGTCTTTTAAAACAAGGCAAGACTCTCAGAAAGTAATTAGATGCGCATAAAGAAAAAGCTTTTCCTTGTTCTGCAAAACCCTTCTTGTTTTGCCATTCTTAGAGTACATTTATTGTTTTCACACAGTATATTACTTCTCATAAACCAATGGTAGCATTTTGAAGCCTCACAAGCCTAATTAAAAAATGATTAACTCTTCTTTTGCATCTCACCTTTGGTAAACTTTGCATTCATTACTCCTTCAAACTTAGAATAATCAGCAGATTTGCTGCTTCATGTTTGTATTCCACCACCTGAGCCTTTTATATAGGTTAGAAATAGGGATAACAAGTAACTCCTATAAGAACACAATTCTCTCTCTGCTTAAACGTCCCGACAGAGTCCATTTGCAAGTACTCCATTCTCTCTATTTTAAAATCCAATTCATACCTTCATACTCTTCACTCTGGCTTTAAAAAGTATCTACTGCATACGGAAACCTGCCACATGGAACACAGCTTTACATAAACCCTAATAGTGTGTGTGTAACACTGCTACTCAAATCCAAGCTCAAATTCTGCTTCCTTTACTTGCATATAGTCCTGTGCAAGGCAACAAGGAGGAGTATGAAGCAAACTTGGTTTTTTCTGCAGTTTTGAAAAACAATGAAGCGGATTCTGTTACACAATGTATGTCAAAAGAGAACTGCTGAAAAAGCACGCAAAACAGAATATTTTGTGGGGAAAACTATGAATAGGATGCATGTCATGGAGCATCTCAACATCATTTGGAATTAAAAGGAACACTCTTGGATTATATAATCAGTATTAAAAATATCACTGTGCAGGACAGAAAGAAGCAAGTGCTGAAACTTTTCAATGAGAAAAATTCTTCAGAATGAGGCGCTAATACCTGCTTGAACAAGAGGTTTTCTTTGTACCATAAAATTCATCATCTCTTAGAACACAATCTCAGACTTCTTAAAGAGATGTTTGAGAGTGGGTTGCAGGAAGGACAGTAAGAAAGTAGCATCTGTGTACATATATGCTTCAGATATTACAAGAGATAGACTCAACAGTATGACGTAGTCATATGAGGCAATAATAAGAGATCAAATAATCCCCTTCTCTGCTGCAATATATTTCTCAGATTCATCTTTATACAAGCTCTCAAGTTGATAACTCAGGGATTTGTCTCTACATTGCTTCTAAAAAAGTTCTCAAAGTTCCAGACAGTGCAGAAAAATTCTAATTTCAAAAGTAACACATAAAAACATAAAAACCCAGATGAATCTATAACTACTGGATATGCTGATTGTAGCAGCACTGAAGTCTCCATTGTATTGCTTTGACTCTAATCAAGTGCATGAAATCAATGCGAATTATTACAAGAGTTAGGAGATAATTTTGAAAAGATGTCCAAAATGCAAAAATTTGAAAGTTATGAATTTGAGATGGCTGTATTGATTTTGAAAAGGTTTGTAAATTACACAGAAATAGCACCGTGTTTCAAAGTGGATCTCAAATCTTTTAAAGCAAGGTCTAGTACAATAAACAATTTCCAATACTACATTTCCAGCTGTAACCAGACCTACTCTTAACCTTTACCCCAATCATATATGATTGCTGTCTCCTGAAAGTGAGGAGGAGGTCCTAATAGACCTAACCCAGTGAGCCTGGCATGCTCTTCTAGAAGCCTTCTACACTAGTTGATTAAGAAATAACTACAGCCTCAGTAGCTACTTATTCCCCAATATTATTAATACATACTGACATGGGAAAGGTTTTCTTCTAAATCTAGGCTATGACTACCACAGCAATACTACCACATCTTCTACCTAACCAGTGTGTTACTGCATTTTGTTTTTAAAGGGTTCTTGACATATTTTAGTTTCTGCCTACACAAGCAAATTCTCTGCATCAGGCTCAAATCTTTTGCATATCCAGTTAAAGAAGTTCAGTCTCATTCAGGTTAACGCACAAGTAAACTTTAGTAAGTCTCAGAAAAGAATAAATCTACATTTTGAGATCCAAATGGAATACTTTAAATCTTCAAGAACTGTGGCAAGTCAAAAGTCATAGACACTTTATAAAAATAAATAAAAATCACTCCATTATCCTCAAAAGAAAAATGGGAATCTAGACTTAACTGTAAGATAAAATTTATCTGACCTTGTTCCCAATCATTCATATCAGACTATTCAGAAATCAATCATACTTTGTCTTTAAATACATTGACAACTGAAAACTTTATGAAACAATTTCTCAAACTTCTCTCAGACAAATCTAGTTCAGTAACGATAATGTCAAACAGAACATTGTGGCTGTAGTGTATTCATAAAAACACCCTGTTTTGCCTTGTAATTGGGTGCTAATAAACATGGGAACACTCAAAAGGCAGGACATGCAGTAGCACAAGCAATATGCACTTGCTGATGAAATAATCAGATTCCAAACTCTCTGGAGGTAGGGCATTTTAATTGATTTGATAATAGATAATATTATATATATTTACGGGGAACTAAGCACAGTTACACATTGTAATTAGTAGAGTGAAATAGGATGAATGACACTGAGGCTGATTGGTATTTGCAATATTTATTTACTATTTGACTGTGGCTGGCAATTTGGATAACAGGGAGTCTCCTGGCTTCCACCTGCAAATATTCTTAGAGCATGAGAATTCTAGCTGCCTTCCCTCTCATTCCTTTATGTTACAATAGAAGAGGAACAACATGTAAAGAATAGCGGTGATTTTCCATTTCACCTCCAACAATTGTCTGTATCGTCCAAGAAATTTCCTTACCTGTTGGAGTTGTCAGATCATTGATTTCAGCCTATTTTCAGTACTTTTAAATTACATGACTGAGAATCAAGTATTGAGGTTGAGATCAGCAGTATAATACTTAACTATTTGATGACTGCATTGGCTCAGAGAATAAATTTGATAGAAACAATTAAAATACCCTAAAGCTATAGAGGTAGAAAAATTATATATTTTTTCAAATGGACAAATATGTCACTAACATATTATTTTAAATTTAACACATAAATATTAAATACTTTACTTGTTTCAGTAAACAATCAGATTAGAGTGGAATTATCATTAAAGGGAATTAAATAATGATTAGTAGAAATTGTTACAGGTAATTACAAAAGACATTAAATGTAAAGAGGAATTCATCTTCAAAAGAATAATATTTTTCCTTTGCATTTAAACTATGCCTTTATGTCTATTAATGAGGTACATAATAATGACTCTGGTCATTTGAAAAGCTAAAAGTCTGTAATTGAACAATTATTAGTGTCATGCTGCCTAAGGGCACTATTTGTCAAGAGATTTATATTATGGCAATTATATCCACTCAGCCTTGAAGGATAGGTAACGTTATCTTCTAATGGAAATAAATTACCCTTTATGTTTAATTAAAAAAAATAGAAGTTTAGTTTCTCTGTTTTACTATTTAGACCTTACATACTAGAGTCTTTGAGAACCTTTTTTCCCCACTATAAAGCACTATCAATTTCATGAGGACACGATATGGAAAAATGGCCAGTGTCAACTCATTATATTGAGAGCCTCACCAAAGGAAATAAAATAGAGGATTGCTTTAATTCATGTCTTTGGCCTATTACATTTTCTTTAACTTTTGCAATGTACAGAATTGCATTTATAATCCCTATTGATAGAGAGAACCAGCTTAAAGAACACACAAAATTTCTTCAAATATTTGAATATATTTAATTACAAACTTACTAATTCTTTAAAACTTAAAATGAATGAACAGAATGCCTTGGACATTCTTTCCTAAATACTTTTAAAGTCCTCAAGAACTATAGAGATGAGCTCCACCCCTTAATCCAAACATAGCTTTATCTCTCATAAATAAAATAAAGGAGAAAAAAACAAAAGAAAAAAAAGAAATGCCTTAGAATTGCTTCAAATAAGACTGTGTGTGGGCTCTCACAGCATTACACATTTTGTGAGGTCCACATCCTAATGCAGATTAAAAAGAGCTTTAAAAATATAAACACAATGATTTCTAAATGCAGAGAATTTATCTTCTGTTTTCTGTTGGTTTTTCAACTGAGATTTATTAAACTCAAGGAATCTGATTGGACTTAGTAGACCACGATTTGTAGGAGAAACACTTAAGTAAAGGAGTATCAAACCCTGGCAGGACACTGAGCCAGAGCTTGAAGGATACTGCAAAGTAACAAAGGCATACAGGTGTGGGGTTTTTTCCTATGTCTACCTAAAGTGAAGGGTGATTAGTCCTGGAAGCGTTCATTAAGCATACACGTTGTAGGCTTTAACTACTGCCTGTTGCAGGAGAGGTGATCTGCAAGCTGGCAATCTTGCAATAGATTTTTAGATCAGAAAGGTCCATATGTCTTCTTAAGACATTTCCAACACAGATAATCAACTTAGAACTTACAGGGAAGACCAAAAGCCGCAAACACGGTCTATCACAATGTAATGAGCACAGCCATATCTCTGGGCAGATGGGGCAGCATGAGCAGTGCACTGGCGAGGACTGCTTCCTTATTGCAAGCATGAGCCAGACAGAATTAGGAAATGAAAATCACTGTTACTTCAAGACTGCTATGAATGTGCACACTGCATCACAAGAAAATGAGAAGATCAATAGCCACATACTGAGGAGCAGGATGGAAGGCCCACATTACTCATAAAAAACACCAAGCCCTTTCCAGGAAAGAACTGGAATCTCCCACTCATTAACTTTGGCCACCAAAGTAAATTAAGGACCAGGCTGCAAGTTCTGAGTTTGGAAGATTTACTCCACATGCTTTACTGCCACATTGCTATTATCAAAGTCTGAAGTGCTCTTCACTGTTATTATTTGTGTCAAATAAAACACAGTGGTAAACACTTCATTCTTTTCACAAATTCTATTTCTGTCACCTCAACCATTATTGCTTTTCTTCTTGTCGGTTTCAGCAAACAGCCTCCTGAAAAGCTATCTGCAACTTAATTAAAACACACATTATTAATGTCATGTTTATATGGAAAATCTTTGGCAAAATAAGTAGCCTCTAGCTTTTGAAGCAATCACAATTAAGTCTGTCAATATGTACTAGTTGCTGAAACACATGAAGAAAACAAGACTAAGTGAAGCAATTTGACCTGCTTCAACCACCTCTGCATAAACTGCCTTTTCACAGAACGTTTGATCTAGAAACTACCCACAGATCAATTACAAGAATCTGTCAGTTGTGCAACATAACATATCACCAAAGGCTATTTTTTAAGTAATTTTCTTTTAAACATAATGGATAAAATTCCATCTCATATATAGGAATTTTACCAGTAATTTCAATAAAAAAATATAATTTCTTGGTAGTGCAGAAGAAGTAAACCTAATTTAACTATGGCATAAGCAGTGGCTGGTCCAAAAATGTATACCCAGATGAAAGCATCCCAAATTCCAAGGCTAATATTTTGAAAGATCTGTTAGTGTTGCAGGATGTCCTACTGCCATCCCTCAATTTCATGGCAGCTCTCCCTAGTTTGATCAGTAGGATGCTCAGCCTTTTTCCATGGATGCCTAATCTCCACAGCTCCTATGTGACCTTCTGCCTCTGAATCAGTGTAAGGGACTTCTACTGAATAATTTCCATGTCAATAAGATTACATCTTGAGGATTACTCTACATATTACACAGCTGGGGTTTTTTTCTGCTTGTGCTTTTGTTTTGTTTTGTTGTTGTTTTAGGATTTGGGGTTTGTTTTGTTTTGTTTTTTAATGGCAAAAGGGTGAATTTTTCACTCCTTTCTTCTTGTTGCTTCTTTCTCGGTGCCCCTGACAGCACACTACCTAACGTACACTGTTGCTTTCCTTCACACAGAACAGGAACCTTGGGGAGGGAAGATGGAACAGAGGCTTAGGAAGATTTCTTTCCATTTGAAAACAAAGGTTCAGTAATAAAATACAAGTTATAACTTTAAAGTTTCATTTTCATTGGTAAGTAAAAGTAGAAAAGCTTTCAGGAGAAATCAAGTATTTTTGCTGTTTTATTAAATGATGTTTTCAAAGACATCTTCACAGTAAAGCAAATCCCAAACTGTTTTCATGCCTTGAAAAACTTATATTAAACATTTTTCACTCTGCCAGAGGAGGAATGCAGATAATATATATCTTAAAAAAGTATCAGTATGATCACATATTCACATTTGCTGATGTACTGTCTATGGGAGCAAAATACATGTTTTTTAACTTCTGAAAATGCATCTCTTCTCAATAATGAATTAGGTCAACAAACACTTCTTACAGAATAAAATGGAATCTTAATATTTCCTGGAAGGAAGATAGGAAAATTATAGATACTACAACATTTCAAACAAACAAATGGTTTGACTGAAGTGACATTGACTCACAGAAACTGCCTCATCCCTGTGAGCTGTAGGTCTACAACTATTTTTGTGCTACAGTTCTAAGCTATGAACAGTCATAAAGTCCATCTCAAAATAAAGCTATGAAATTATGCTAAGAAACTTTTCAGAAGTGCTTGTCTCTAAGTCACTGAAAAAATAAAGTAGAAACATTTCATAATTCTAAATATATAGAACCCATATAGTCAGATAAATTAGTCTCTTAACAGAGACACACCCATTAAGTGTGATATTTCACATCGTATCATGTGTGATAATTTTATCTGGCTCATGCAAATTTAATATGTTATCATGTTTCTAGAAGAATTTCACAGCCCTTTTGCCCAGTAAACAACTCAACAGCGCTAGTGTAGAGTGGGACCACACATATTGTGTGCTGACAAGCACTTAATTGTAATCTTTTGAAAAATTTGGTATTTATTAACTAAGAAACTTGAAATGCAATCCTTCCTCACAAGTGGAAAAGATTGAGCTATGTTTGTTCTGCATTATCTGAGAGGTATTTATAAACCTCCAAAATCATCTAAAATAAGGATAACCTGAAAATCTCAAGGCTCAAAATAGGATACTCACATTATGGTGACTGACAAGAGAAACAGGGGCTATGAAGGGAAGCTTCAGGCTAGAGGAGATATGCTGCAAAAGAAAAAAAACTGAACTCAGATTAAATTGAGCCAATGGACATCATTAACTAGTGAGATTTTTTCAAGCTTCTTCATAGATAGGTGGTTATTCAAAGAAGGACAGAGTTGCCAGTGGAATTCCAAACTTTCTAGATAATGACTATATAAATGACATGTTTTCTAATTCCAAATAGACAGGGATAAGTCTGGATTGCTTTTCTACTTAACACTCTGATGTGACTAACCTTTAGATTAAATTTGCTGGACTGGAGTTCCCATTTATATTAGATGGCATGAAAGAGTTAACCTCTGAACTCCGGACTTAGATTTCCTTGGGCTTGAGATTATTTCTGCGCTCCAATTATTTACTTAGCCTACTAATAGAAAGAGACCCAAACCAACCTCGTGACCAGCCTACCAATTTCCAAACTGCCTGAATTGGAGTTACTTTAAACATAATGGTGCTGTGACGCAGAGGCAAAACCCTTCATTCATCTTTCATCATTAATTCAAATAATTTCCTGCCTGTTTTGTCTGCAAATTATTGTTTTCCAATCCTGAACAAGGTTCCTTTCCTTATTTCCAGAAATAAACAAGTAGATGTGTAAGCAGCAGAACTAATGAAGCCTGGTTTCCAAATCTCCATAGGAAACTTCTGATGTTTAATAAAAGGAAAACTAATTACCTTTGGGGTTAATAAGTTTGGATATTAATAGGGTCTTTCTCCTTCACTGAGAAACCTGTATTCAGTACTTAACACTTTGATACTTCCAAGCCTCTGTCAGACACAAAATATTGGTCAACCAGCCGCAGAATTGATGCCTTAAAGGGTATGCTTAATATTTTGGGGAATTTACTTTAGCTAGGTAGTTGGATAACTTGGAATATTAAGGGCCAGAAGAGCCTGTGTTCTGGTGTGCTTGCAGTCTTTCTATAGATAAGTGAGGTAGTAAGCCAAAACATAAGTTAGGCTTCCAGGTGTGCTAGAAGCTGGACATAGGTGGGGTTAAGTAACAAGGGACCATCCTGTTGGATGCTTAAGGGACATAGGAGTAAGATGGACTTTAATTGCATAATATGGGGGGTGGGCACTCAGAGTTACAAAAATGAAGAGATTGTTATGATTTTCCTTTTTTGGATCATGGACTTTGCTGTAAAGCTGCACTCTCCTTTCACCTCTGCAAACTGTGTGTTTGTGTTATTATCTCACCTGCTTCAGGCAACAGAATCAAATACATACAAGTGTGATTGAAAAGCCCTGTTTTGTGGGAAACAGTGATAAAAACAAAAAAATTCTTATTTCCCTTCATAGGAAAAAGAACCGTCTCATCAACTGCACAAATAATACTGAAGACAAAACAAGCTATTAGATATTTTCCAGCAAAACAGTCACAACCCTTGTCAGATATTTTCTCTTAACAAATGGACATGCATGTGGCCAGCATGATGGAAGACAGTGTGACACTACTTTCAGAAGGAAGTCCTATCACTAAAATCAGTATTCCCTTAGTCTTTTCATCCCACAGAAGTCAGCAGAATGTATGGAAAGAAAGAACAAAATGCTCCTGAGTACATGCAGAGCAACCACTATAGGTGAAATAACTGCCTACAAGCAAGGAAGAGAAGGATTCACGTGTCAGTAACAGGAGGACAATGCTGGTGGAAGGACTAGTTGTGTATATTTGCACCACTGACCAAACCTAAGTGTCCTGCCATTATTGCTGGATTGCCATTTGTTCTAGTACTTGAAAAACCTCCAGCCTCTGTGCCATTTCAAAACTTACTTAGATAAGAACAATCTGAAAACCAAACCCACTGAAATCAGGAATCTGAATTTCACAAACAATATGGTGTACACAGTATATGCAAAAATGCACACAAATATGAGATTTTATACTCAATTTCCTTAAGCATATCCATTGGTACATTCTGCTTTACAGAAATTAAAAGTTAAGTCTCCCAGGCCTGTGAGACATTTATTTTGGTCATTTTATTGGAAAAAACCCATGATTTAAAGAACAGCTCATGTCAGCTGCTCGTCTTGACACTAACTCTAGGTCAAGAAAATCTTTTCGAACGGAAAATAATACAGCTCATCCAGCATCTGGTCAGCAGTCCAAAATTGATACCAAACTTGTAGCCCAAAATTTAAAACTGAATTCCTCAAAAAAAACCAACCCCAACAAGTACAGAATGCTACGTGCTTATTTCAACAATCACCTTGTCTCATTATATTAGTAAAACTGTGATACTAGCTGTAAAGTGGTATTTTAGAAAATATTTATACTGTATTTTGAAAGAATAGGCTACACGTTTTTACTTGCATGCAAAACATGCTCTGCTTTGTAATTTCTGTACCTGGCAATAATCTTAGGATATAGAATGTTAAAAAAAAAATCCATGGCAGATAAATATCTATGTTTGAAGTATCACTGTGTTTAGGTTTTGTTTGAGCAAGTGAATTGCATAAAGGCCTTAAACCAATTGATTTTTCCCCTTTAGAAACTGGTCAAAGAATACATTTTTATGGTGGACATTAGGCACTGAATCACGATTAAAAAATTGAGCAAGCATCAAAACATGCACAGCACCACAAGATATCTTCTTCTCTGCTCCCAATTCCTAGGTAGTTATTACTTTTGACAAAGAATTACAGAGAAATATTCCTCTAGGAGATGTTCATTATTAATAGAATTTTTTTACCTTGGTAGAATGCTGTTTCAGAAAGTACCATTTGGGGAGCTTGAGAGGAGATGAGAGACAGGCAGGCTGCTGGACTTTATGTCTGTTGTGTCAGAGGTTTTAAGGATCAGTTTGTGTTTTGGGTTTTTTTTAATCCATTATTTAGTTCAACTTCTTTAACTTTTGTAGCGAGTGCTGATGAACTTCACATATTTTCATTTTACAAATAATCTACAGAAATTCTTGGCTGAAAAACTCACTCTGTTGTAGGCACATTAGTTTGTACCTCCACAGTAGAATATTTATGTATATGCACACAATTATACTTTTTTCTATTTTGTATCACGATGCAGATCAAAAATGATTCAATTGAAATTCTGTAGATAATGTGTCAAATTATTATTTTTAACTTCTATGGTGATTTCTAATGTGTCTGAAAACAATAAGAATGTAAGGATATATATACATGTTTCAAGTATTTGGGGATATAATTTTTTCTTTATTGTTCTTACCAAAGGTTAATGGTGAAACAAAAACCAAAACAAAATGCTACAAAACAATGAGAGACTTATCACTTCATCTGACTGGTAGATGGCCTGGTTCAAATACCTCTTCCCCTAAATGGCATTACATTTAGTTGATTTACTTTGACTATGCAACAATGAGTTTGACAGAGGAGACATGAGCCAGAACTAAGGAATCCGAGAAAACATTGGATTCTTTTATGAGAATAAATTGCAGCCTGATACATAATACTTCAAGATTTAACGGTAAATTTTATTCACAATAAGTGCAGCTATTGGATCACTTACATGACTGATACTGAAAAGTGGAAACAACTGCACTTGTGAAGAATGTATTGAATCTTATTCTAAATAGACTAATGGACCTGTTCTTTGAAAATTAGTTAATAACACTTGAAAAACCACATTCTAAATTTACAGTACTTTTTTCCAGCTGTTGCTGGTAAACAACTTATGAAAAGTGTTTTACTTTCTTTGAGTGTTTTCAGGTACAAAAAAAGGCATTGGAATGAAATACATTATATTCCTTATAACTGTTACAGGGCTTGGTTTCTTGGTTTTTTTTAGTCTGGAGAAATTCCATGTTCATAACAGGCATTCCTATTAGAAACAAGAATTTGATTTTTTTAACATGATTGCATATCAGTGCAGTCTTCCATGTAAGACCCGTGGGATGGGTTTTCCTCTGTTATATGCTTTTCTGCAGTATGGGCTTGTACTATGCTCAGTTACACAAATCAGAAGCTCTAAATCCCATATCAAAAGAGTTTATGCAAAGAAATGAAAAATAATTTTCCTGGATTTTGAAAGCTACTTGTAGAACAGAGTCCTGTCAGATGTCTCATCACAATGAATAGGGTTATGATTCTGCCTCTCTTTTTCCATCACTTCACAGCAGAAAGAAACCAAGTATCACAAATAAAGAGAAGAACTCAATATACTGAGTCTGTAATTCACAGGTCTATAGATTTATTCAGTAAGACCATAAAACTGAAACCCTTATTTTACCCTTAAATGTGCTTTGGTTCATCATATTACATTTCTGAAAGAAGTGAGCAACTGTTTAATTCAGTAGTTGTTCATATGGCACTAAAGTGCAGTAATGTTTAATGTGTACAGCAATGCTTATGACCAAGCACCATATTACTAAATAAATAAAGGAGGAACACAAAATAACGTAAAGAATAAAAAAAAAAAACAAACAACAACAAAAAAACCCTTATAATTCCTTAATCTGTTTTTGCAGGGGTGCAGGTGTGTAGTAAGGCTGGATGGTCATTGTAGCTTTAGGGTGTAAAAATACAGTTAAATCAAGATTTTTAGAATGAGGTGATACTTTTCAAGTAGACTAGCAGGTTTGGAAAAACAGTAAAGAGCTGAGGTGAGAGGGAGTTGCCCTTTCTGAGGGGCAAGTGCTACATGTAATCTGTAACCTGTGGAACACCACAATATTAATAGGCGGCTGAGGAAAGACAGGGACTTGCAGGTTGGAATGAAGAAGAAAAACAATATCTTCAGTGAGTCCATAGTTTTCAGCATTTACTAAGTAATGAATTTGAGTTTCTAGGCTTATCTTTCAAAAGTATTTTGTAGGTCATTCTTTAATTAAGTCAGAGCAGTTGCTTCCAACTTGAATTTTGCTTTGAAGTTTCCTGCTTCCATTTCAAACCTCAAGAACTACTTATGTGCCTGAGAGCTTATCTGTTTTTTATTTCCCAACTATACTTAGTCTAATTAAAGATGTTACCCCTACCTGTAAATCTTCTCCTAATTAGCAACTTCATGGATTTGCTGATGGCAAGCTCAAGAGTGGATCACTCCACTGCTATCAAACCAATAGGGAATTAAACTAAGCATACTGAAATGTTATTTCCTCACTAAGAAAATGCAGTTAACACCTTTTCCTCTCTAACAAGACTATTGCTACAAAATGCTGCCCTCCAAGCCTGGAATGTTCTTGAGGTCTAAGAGAACACCTATCTCATACTGGAGTGGTTGCTGAACAACGAAATTGTAGTTAAAATTTAAGTTCCTCTAGTATGCAGATGTCACAAAGAAGATGAGACAGACGCACTGGCACCCGTAAAGAGTCAAATCAAAACTGAATTAATTAAAAATAATCTGTTGTTAGTGAAACGGAATAGGACATAAAAGAGTATTGTTGGAAGAGACAGAGGGAAAGTAAATATTGAGTTGATTGGCGCACTGTTGAAGAGAGTAGGTCTCCATGGTCAGAGCATATTCCCTACAGATAGGAATTAGATGGGAATGACAATCAAAGAAAACATTTTCAGTCTCCTGGGATTTAAAAATTTTCACTGAAGTATCTAATGCTCTCTCATGTAAAGTCAAACCCAGAAGACTCAAAGGGCAAACTAAGCAGATAGAACATTGTGAATGATGCAAGAACTACCTTAATTGTATGTCAAAGCATTGTATGTACAATTATGTTTAAAGATTTACAAAAATGTGAAATAGTTCCAGCTATTGCTTGGCCACACACAGAGATGAGGAACCAGATGCAAAGTTTCCAACCTGCCTATATCAGAAGAAGCCAAAGCCAGGTTAATTAATGACCTGTGCCCTTCTGGAAAAAGGAGCTAGATGCCACCTGAGCTTACGCAGACTTAAGAATAGGCAAGTAGACCCCACTGCTTTCTTTCCACAGTGATTCATGTCCTCTATATCTGGTACTCATTTGTGGTCCCTTTCCATACACACAGTGTAGACTTCCTACCTTCCTGTCTTGGCTTGCATACCCACATTTTTACCAGTCACTTGGATCCGATGTGTACCTTAGACAGCTTTTTCCTAGTCTGCACGTCAATTATTTCAATTGTTTCTTTCTGAATCAGTTAAACTCAAGAAGTAGCATTACTTGCTTGTTTTACATAGTTAACTTTTACCAGAATTTCTAGAACGTATCAAATAACAACTGACAGATAAAAACACAATTATCACAGGTTCTCTCAGGCACATCTGTCCTGCTATTTATTTTAGTCAGTGTGGCTCCTTACCTTCCTAGCACAGAAACTTCTGTTCCCGGCTCGTGAGGGTCTCTAGTGCATGCTATCAACAGATGTCTTCCCGTAACTGTCATCTTCACAAAGCCCCAGTGAGACGATAATCATCCCCACAGCTTTCAGTTTGCTCTAAGAAACTTCCCATACTTAAAACTTTTGTTTCAACCCACAAAAATCAGGCCCTTTCTTTCAACAGAGCCCTTCTGTCAGGTATATTCTCCTAATTTCAAATTTCATCCCTCTAATGAATTTATAAGTACATTAGTCAATGCTTCTTTTGAAAAGACAAATGTCTTTGATCCACACTTTTCTTCTACAAGGCCCTTTTACTAACTGTTGAAAGAGGTTAGCAACAACCACAATAAAAAAACCCAGCAACCCTGCCCCCCCAAAAAACATAGTTTCCAATACAATAGGTGATGTAACAAATAAAATAGATAATGTAGTTTATCAATCCCAGGATTAGACCAAATTATATCCTACTGGTCTTCTATAAAATTCTAACTTCTTTTTCACTATTCATTCAGTCTGAAATAAATTACATCAGACACTTCATAATTATTCTGGTGGAGGACAAGTGCTACTTTTTGTTGTTTTATTATAGCCGTAGAAATTCTAGCCCTGATCAAGCGATTCATTACAAATATCTATGCTACACCAGCCACGAGCTCCAACAAAGCTCTCCACCTTCTGCACATGCCCTACACAATTCTGATGCAAACATAAGCTCTTAACTAGTTTTTGTGCCTCTGAAAGCAGATTCACCTCACAGCACGCAGATGATTCCCATGCTGACTATGGGTCATGGAGTTCTCTGTGTGTTTTGAAAACCTAAGATGACAAAATTACTAGGCTTCTCAGGTCAATATAAAAGCTTCATTCCTGAGCTGAAGGGTTGCAAAGTCACTCTATCCATGGTAATTTGTTCTCCAAAATCATGACTTCACAAACTAATTAATCTTCCTCTGCCTTTGAACTAACAGCTAATTATTTTTTCTTCACAGTGTTATGAATGGGGTTTAGCAGTTTACTTCACTGCTCCAACTCTTTCATTTACAGAAACTCTGTAAATAATAAAACTCCATATTTTTAAAGGCTGGTAGAAAGGTTATATACCAATGTAATACAACTGTTGTAAGATGAAAAATTAATTTAAAAAATTCAAACCATAACAAATAAAAAATTCACAGAGATTCTTAAATTCTCCTCTTCAATCCCAAATTGCACTGCAAAGGAATGTCTCACATTCACATCTATTTATACTTTAACTCCCTCTTCATCAACATGAATAAATTACCAGTTCCACCCTTGGCCTCTTTTTTTTTTTTTTTTGAGATGCAAAAGATATAAAGAAAGGCTTCACTCGTACTCTTGCTCAACAGATTTCACTCATGTTGCAGTAAGAGTCATGTCCTTATAGTCAACTCTGACACTGTTTTCTGAATCATAAAAATTCAACATCAGAACCAACATATTTCTGTTCAATATTTGCCTTGAGGCTGAATATCATACACAAACATGGAATGTAACACTTCTGACTGTAACCGCTGCTAACTGACTTGTGATGTGACAACAATTGCTTCTGTATTTTACAAGGGAGTGAAGCTGTCATGGGATGCACAATTATAACAGCAGTTCTGGTAACAAAAAACCAGGCAAAATACTTTTGATATTTCTGTAAAAATCTTTGAAAGATCCATCATCATTAACATATGCCAAATATATCCATGAAAGCTAACATAAGCACAATATTATTATAAAAGGGACTCTCCATTGCACCTTACTGAACAGCCTTGCAACTCTTTCCACTAAGACCTTAATCTTACACATGGAATAAATACCACCTACTTCATGATCCCCTAATTATAACTGAACAAAATGAACTTGTGAGATGACAGTGCCGCTTGTAGTTCTAATTCAGGAAAACCATATAACTTGTTCAAAGTGGGAAAAAAAGTATTACTCTGGTTGAAATGGTGCAATCGCACCATGTAAAGAAAATGTGCTAAAATCAGTCTCCAAGTGACTCACCAGCAAGGCTCGTGCATACAACAGTGACTGCAGATAGCACTGATGCCATTTCAGCAAGCTCAGAATCAGAACCAAAAATCAGCATTTTTTTCATGCAATGGACATTTTTGTAGGAAGGTAACTATTTTTATTAATTCAAACAGAATCTTGCTTCTGTCCGGAAAGTTCACTTAGCATTCCAAGCACTCAGATGTATACGGTCTGCCAGCAGCAATATTGAGCAGTCACAGGGTTCAAAAGCAGCATGGCCCATCAAGCTCAGAGAAATTCAGGGCTATTTGCAGTAGCTTAAACACAGTTTTCAGTTTTCTCAAAATATTTAGTTTTCTGGGAGTAAAATAAACAGTAGTTTAACTAGAGATTTTTTTAACTGGTATTATTATTTTGTTACTTTTTGCGATATGTTTTTTTGTTCCTGCCACTTTCAGGAGCCTTTCAGCCTATCAGAATTCATATTGAATTCACACTGAAGTGATAGGCAATACTAACCTTGACAAATAGATATCTTTAGAAGAACCATAAAAGAACTCTGAAGTAGTCCTTCATCACAACTGCATACTCTCATAGAAAATTTTCCCATTTAAAGACTCACATCTTTCAACCACTTGAACTCAGGGAAATTTGCTCATGGAAATAAAGCCACAGGATGAAAAGTGTACACATTAACACAGTGTTATTGTGCGTTTAAGGGTTCACTGAATTTTCACCTGTTCAGTACATGTACCTGTGATTGTGCCATGGCATCCCAGTCTGAAATTAAGCAGCCCTTAGACTGGGTCTTTTCATGGACATTTAGTAGAACCGATGAAATGGACTTCCATTTTTGGATAAACCAGGCTGTTTGAGTACCTCTAAATAATCATTTCATGTCCATATGCAGAGCATCAGTCAATTGATCCATAGTGAGTGTGAACGTAGTGTATAGTTGCTCTGAACTTCCATGCACCATTTACGAGGACACAGATGTGTTGTACAAATGCAGCCATGGAAAGATAACAAGAATTTAAGTGTATATTCAAAAGGTTGTATTTGGGGACAGTTAAATATCACTCTATGCTCTGCTTAGTTTCTTGTAAGGAAGAAATAAACAGTGAAAATTCAACCAGCAGATTGGAAACTCTTCTCTATGTTTGTTTATTTTCAAGTAGCAGAAAGAGTGGACCAACATACCATGTCACTAATGCCTCTCACTTAACAATGTAAGTATTTTCTCAATAAGAGAAGAAAATCTCTGGAGTAAAATTAGTCATCATTTTAGTAAGGCCGTGATCCATATGGTTCAATGAGCAGACCTGTTTCAACACACACTCTCACAATTAATTGCTCATGTAGGAAGCAAGAGGACATGGCTAGAAAAAAAGTATCCAGCACAATTTTAGATTGGCATGAGCTCATCAGAAACAGCACAATGACTTCTCATGCCTATTCTGATAGTTTGCTCCAGCTTTTAATCTATCATTCTCACTAAAGTCTTTGGGTGAATATAAGAAATATGTTCCTTATGTTATCAAACTCCCATGCAATTAGTAGAAGAAAAGGCTAAATAGGATGGAGCCCACTACTCAGAATGACTTCAGCAGCTTTCAGAATAAGCCTCATGCAGAAGATTTCATAAACCTGACTATACACAACTCAGAGTTCTAGAAGATGATCTGTGCCCCCTTTCTCAAAGGCAACAGGAATTGCCAAGAACTGAATATGTGTTAAACTCTGCATTCACATTTTTTCCCCTATTAGAGCTCATTATCAAACTGTTACAAAACGGAAACCTAAGTATACAAATAAAACTCCTCTGGTAATGGTTTAGGCATCTAATCCTTCAACCTTTCATCTTTTGAGGTGTCCTTCACATAGGAATCTCTCGGCATGAGAGTTATGGCAGCTCAGGTTCAGGACATGTTTACCCCTTTAAAATGCAACACTTCACACTGAGAAATTACTTACTGGTTTTGGCTCTATTTTTAAATAACAGACATCTCAAGCTGCTGAACTTTTCAATCCCATTGGTGTTAACGGGTAAAATTCTAAGGTTACAATTTGGTTGTGCTTCAGCTGGTGCTGAGATGGATACACAAAAACTTTGTACTACTTTCAGTGAAATAGGATTGGGAGTTCAGTTTTACCTCAGGTCGGGCTCATGCAAGTTTTTCACTGAATTCACTGAGACGTGGCTTGAACAAAGATAAAGCACCTCAAGACCCAGCATACTGTGAGCTGAATCTCTCAGGAACTAACCACATACATATTACTTTAAGTGGAAAATTATGACAGAAAATGAAACATTTCTCTGTGACTGATTTTTTGGAGATTAATATTTTGAGACTAATAGTAGAAAGTATATGATAATCCAGCAAAATATAAAGACATATCGAAGAACTCTGTTCATCCATATATTCATCAAAATAAAAATTATTTGGAACTTGAACATCTATCAGCTACAGCAGGAAAATGACTTTCAAGCTCCAACTACAGTACTACAAGCTCAAAGACAGTAATATATTTCATCTCTTTAATGCAGCAGAGAAAGGCTTGTATACGTCTTCCATTTATAAACTGAAATGCATTGTGAGACTACATGAATAATGAATATTAAGAAAAGACACCTGCTGCCAACAGGTCTAAGAAATCCGAACTGTAACAAAACCAGGTTTAAAATTCATTTCAGATCTTTTCCATTTTTTCCAATATGACAGCTTTGAGAAAAGGCTCTACCAAACAAAATGGGTGCTGCTTCCTTTAAAGTTCATTATTTCATTTCCTGACATTTGGAAAATTTTTACTCCATTCTACTCTTTCTCTTTGTGTTACTTTTTAGACTCTTCTTTTGCTTTCTTGGCTTTTATGTCAGGAAACAGATGAAATTATTTGTCTCATCACAATAAAAAAATGACTCATACTGGGTTTTTTTCAGTTTTGGTTCTCTATTACTTAACTGCAGCTCTGGCTGGTCCTTTGTATTATGGTTTTCATCTTGGGATTTAATGAATTAAACAGAACAAAAATTAAATTAAGACTTGTCAGACTTGCAATAGCAGTGATTTAGGTATTTCCTCACATCAAATTGAGAAGGAATGTTTCTCTATCCCGGGGGAAAACAAATGAGATCAATACTTTGAAAGAGATTAAAATTTGTCAGGAAGACAGAAAGAATAGGAAGTAACACTAGGCAAAGATCTTAGGGACAGCAATTGTAATTTTTCTAAATATTTTTCAGAAAGGAGGGATTACCTGATCAACCCAAAGATCACTTCTGAAATCATGGACTCTTAATGGATTTTTGGACCTCTTAATTTGTATGATGCATTTCTTTAAACACAACTGAGGCAGAAAACTTCCATGATGAGAAATGGAGACTGGCCTGAGCAAAATGAACCCATAATCTTCTACGGAGAATTAGATATTAATTGAGACAGTCACTGCAGAGACAGAATGTGTGGAAGTATTATTTAAGCCCTAAAAATCATGAAAAAAAGTTACTAAAGACCAAAAGGGATGATGCAGAGTTTGCCACAGCTCAGAAGGTCATCAAGTTCACAAACTTAAGCTGGAATCAAGGACTTGTCTGGAAATACACAGCAGTTATGGAGAGAACAGTTCAGGTTACCCGTGCATTCTGAGGTGATCGTGTTGTATCATCTCCATACAAAGAAAATGTCTGAATAAAGTGACCTCCAATTGGTAACTGATTCAGAATTATCTCATGAAACATCAAGACAGAGATAGAACAGAACTGTGGACTCCCATATGTGATATTTTCTTCACAAAAATGATCAAGTATGCAACGCATTTTAATGGAAAAAAAATTATGGTTCACAAGTTATAAGGAAGAAATGGCAATGAATAATTGAAAAAAAATATACATATGTATATATAGTAAAAATTATTTATTTTGAATTGCAAAAATGAAATCTTATCTTCTCAAAAAAAAAAAAAACACTCAAATTTGAACTGTATAATCTTCTACTTCATTTTGATTATTTCCCACCAAATTATATTCTAAAGATACCCATCATCATGAGTAGACAGGACTGGAAAAGTGTGGATGTAGAAGCATTACTACTCTAAGGTGATCCCTAAGCATGCCTTCCCCAAACCTGCTATTACATGGACTGTGGGCTTTCTGGCTTTCTGAACCTGAAGCCTAAGCAGAATAGCTGCATCTGAGGGTCCCCATGGCCATGAGGGGCCACAATTGCCAAAGTGTTGAGGCAGCAATGTTGGTGGCCTGCCATGATTCTCCTGGCACGTCTTGACCAGAACCAGTGTCCCTGGAGCTGTTTCACTTTGCTTTTACCTGAGTTTTGGCTTCCTGCCATAATCTCCTTTTCATTCCTTTTCTTTTCCTGATATCCCTTATACATGAGCATCCTGGCTTTCTGAATCCTGAGCCTCATCAGAATATAACCTTCATGGTGCACCTGAGGTTCTCATCACCATTATAGACTTCTTGTTTCCAAATAATTCATTTGCAGTTTGCCATTCATTTTCCTGAAAAATGTGATCACTAGTGTCATCAGGCTACAGCTGAAATACCTGCAAATCAATATGTGATGCAAAAGTCACATCTTTCTGCTTCTAAAAACAGAGGATTACTTTTTGTATAAGTACAATACCTTAGCTCTCCCCATCTTGCCCAAGTTTCTTCTGAAACTATGTGAGCTTCTTTCTAATAAATTGAGAGACAAATCATGGTAACATTTGAAAAATAAAAAACAATTGACCCTCTGATGATTTGGTACCAAAAGTTCATCTAAGATTTTAATATATTTTTATTAATTTTTGTATGGCCAATATACATTCAATTAAACCTAAGTAGCCAGATAAAGTACCTGGAGGTATTCTATGGGAAATAAATCAGCAAATATTCTAGTGGTGATGGCTTCTAGAGATAAAAATGCTGACAGTATACTTCTCATAAAAAGCTGAGTGTGTTCTGAAACTTCCCCGTGTTCACCCCTGCATTACATATTCAGCCCTACCTGCACTTCCTTCTGGATAGAAGTACATGTTCTCTCTTCTCAAGGGTAAAGTCTAACTCAAAAGCGGGAATTTCCCGTTGACAAGTGGGAGCACATTGCTTTTGACAAGGAAAAAAGGTGGAATATGATTTATGAAGGTCTAATATCATTTGAAACAACTCACATCTATCTCACTTAAAAAAAAGCCCAAAGGAAATTTAGTAACAAACTATTCAATTTGACATTTCTTGTCCTGTGTATGAAAAAGAATTTCTCGTAAATATTACACTTTGTAGCTATATAAGAAGCCATAATCAAAATTAATATGAAGTAAAACCTTTTTTGATAAAAAAGCCAACCACACCACACTGAACTGGATGATAACGATATTTCATCAAAACAGACAACTCTTATTATTAACTCTAAAAAAGACACAAAGGTATTGTTTAGCTCTAAATCCCAGAGCATTAAACAAGAAGCCACTCGTGCCCATAGAGCCACGAGTCGTCTCTATATTAACTCTACTGCTCTTTCTGAAAGATCTCACAGAACTTTGTTTTCTTCCAAGTCCATGAGGTCTGATACTGTTGTGTCCACATCAGCTTTCAGTACAAACAGATCTAACCCACACAAAGAGATGACAAATCTGAAACTATTCTCAAGTCTTCATCTTTTGATACTTTAATTCAATATATTTTACAAGATGGGCCTAAAAATAATGCAGGAGTTCAGAGATCTAGATATTGAGTTCCTAACAAGGCCTTATTGTTATGAATGTTGAAAGCTTTTCAGAGACAAGGGCAATGCCTTCATATCTTTTTCATGGGATAAGATCTTCTTTTTGAATCTGTGCCACTTAATTCAATTGATTGTTAACTTTTTTCAAATTCTACTTTAGATGAGCATTATTCTCAGATGACATTCTCAGAAATGCAAAGTTAGACATATCTGATAAATTAATTCCTTTTGGATGTTATAAACTTCCTTTTTTGCAGGCCTCAGCTCTATCAATTACCAGTGGTTTGCTTTATGACCCGACATTTAAACTAGAGCCCTGTCGGCTTTATTGTGAAATCCATGAACAGGTGTAGATCTCGCTGGATATGCAGGGTACATACAAGAATAAAAACACAGCACACACTCCAAATATGATCCTGTCAAAATAAAAGAGGACTGAGACAGAAAAGCACCAATGGAGATCGAGGGAGAACCAGAATAGCTGATTAAATTATTCATAAATCATAAAATTTGGAAAGATGTCGATGAAAGACTGAAACGTAGCAGCTAATGTGCTATTGTATCTGAGTAACTTTGACGTCAGAAGGCAGCCTATGATTTATAGAAAAGTGAAGGAGAGAAGATAAGCATGGAGAAGACACTATAAGTAAACAAAGGGAAAACTTTAGTGACTTAGGAGAGAGCAATTTCTGTTTGGCTGGGAGCGAGAATGCAGCATTACAAGGTCCAGAGATATCTACTAGTTGGTCTGAATAGTAACATTGCCTACAGATCTCACAAGGGAAAGTTCAGTGTTGTTCCTTGGCTATTTATTTTCTGTGATTTTCTTTTTGCTAAGGTGGGGACTTCTCTAGGGGTTGAGGGTTTATGAGCATTTGTTTTAAATATTAAATACTTTAAGTAGGGAGTGTAAAAATGTATGTTTCAGATCTAATATATTTCAGACCAAACCATTCTACGACTGTATTAAGAAGAAAAGAGGTTTAGTAAGCAGTTCTTTCCCCCCTTACCTCTTTCACCTCAAACAAACTGCCTACAGAAGGACAGAACAGAAAATATTAATCTAAGCAAATGGAAATAAAGCAAATTCACAGGATATAGGATTCTTCCCGTTTGTTCTCAACTCACTTCTACACATATCACTTCAGACTGTAACTCATATGAGGAAGAAACCTGCAACACACCTGTCACACACTGAAGAGGAGTTAAAGGTTTCAAATTAGACACCTCGGTGCCTACAATAGCTGTGGCAGCACAGAGCTCCTCTTAGGCGACCTTGCTTTGCTTCAAGAGTGGTGGTCTTGGTAACTGCCTGGGGGAGTTCTGACCTGCTGCAGAGTTGTGTTCATGCTGTGTGGAGAAAAGCTCACTCCATGGCAGCCAAGTACAACTAATTCATGACAGGTGGTTGCCCCTGGGACGTCCAAAGCCATGTGCTTGCTGTGGGTGCAGGGTGGCCATGTTCTGGGCGGGTAACCAGATGTCCGTACCCCGCCAGCACATCTGTTTCCACTATAAGCAGCAAACCCTGAGGAAAACCTGTGGTATAGCTAGATATAACTTTGGAGAAACATTTTAGAGTTTCTCATATTTGATAGTGAAATTTCCTATTCCTGCCATGGGACTGTTATATTGGGATACAGGGACACACTGTGTTGGTTGTAGGAATGGGGCTGGACAGGGAAAGGGGCTGTGTTTTAATAGATAACTTATGTAAGCATTCAAAATAGCTTATGGAAGATTTGCCTTATTTAAGGAAAAAGTTTTTTTAAATTATTTTGAGGTTTACTATCCCAACACAGATGGTTTTATATCAGTTTTCATTTCTTTAATATTAGCTACTCCTAGCCAGTAGTCCTGCCTCTAACCCTGTGGCACATTCCGGCACTCTGACTTACCAAAATTCCTTTCTACTTATTTAATGCAAAACTACCATTTTCCCCATCAGTTTTTGTTTTCTTGTCACTCCTGCCACAAATTTCCCTGCACACAAACACCTTTGTGTTAGATTCCCTTATTTACGCCCTAATTAGAGCAGAGACAGCAAAGAAAAAAACCCAGATGATGAAAAAAATTGTTTTCAGAAATGAATGTTTTGAGGTGAGCTGAGTTCTGCAGGCCTGGCAGCCCATGGAAGGCCTCTTGCTTCCAGCAGGTGCACGTAAGTCTCCCGTGAGGAAGTATCCCACCTGCTTCAGCAAGAAATTATCGGAGGAGTTTCTATTGACTCTACATTATATTAAAATGCTATCTTTTCATAAGGCAAAACACATATTTTTAAGTAAATTGTGTAGAGGGTAATTTCTGCTCTGAGTTAAGACACCTGTACTCAGTTTTTCTTTCTAAT
The DNA here is from genome assembly GCA_013399895.1 of Serilophus lunatus. NCBI lineage: Eukaryota > Metazoa > Chordata > Aves > Passeriformes > Eurylaimidae > Serilophus > Serilophus lunatus. Next base: position 737,188 of record VXBA01001917.1, on the reverse strand, counting down.
AGTGGTAGAAACGTGTACATACATACATCGGTTTTACTGCAGTAGAGGCTCCTTTATCTCACATAGACAGAGGCTTTCTAGTCAATATAGGAAAATACAAATATGCAGATACATAGAGTAATAACTAAGTGCTTTTAACAAATTATATCCCATCAGACTACTTTTGACAGCAGACTGCGTACAGTCTCCTCCTCACTGCATCCTGAGCCTGCAGGACACACAGGACTTTCTCCTTTCATTCAGAGCCATAACTGTGAAGATGCTCAGCCTCCAAGGAGACACTCAATACTTTACAGAACTGTATCTAAATCCACTCATGGCTGGTACTGAGGAATTATTGTCTACAATACAAAATGGAAAGGCCTTATTGATGAGCTGTGGTTATTAGGAGTATTACTAACCCTCTCCAAGTGAGTCAGTCTTTAATGCTCTAAGGACAAGAAGGAAGTCAGAATAAAGAAGACAAAAATAATTTTGACAATTAATATTTAATATTTTTCCTTTTCTCTCCTCCTTACACTGCTTTCCTGCTAAAACTACTGGGATGAAAATGGCTTTCATTGGTCTTTAGGGAGATGGCTTTCTGTTATATTACATCTGTTCTTTAAACCCATGAACCCTGAAAGCCACAAAAGCAGATAAATCTCTTTGTCAAGAAGACATACTCAAGGTTCCAGGGACAAAACTGATCTTTGCCTCATGGGTTAATGGCATTAATAATTGCCATTTTGATAAGACTAAATGTAAAAAGCCTGCTTAAACAAAAGAGTCAACCCTTCAAAAATGACTATCCATGATAAATTTTCAAGAGCAATGAAAATTGTCACTCTGCCAACTTGATAAATTGTAGCCCCAACTGGCAGAGCCATTTGCCTTGCAGTAAGCACAAAATGACAGATCTTTGCTGAATACAAACTATATGCTTGCACCTTTCACAGCTGGTTTAGCTTGTAAACGCAGCAAAAAAAGAGGCTTTAATAAAAACTGAAGGTTATGCACAAAAAAATTGGTATCACATCTAACTGCTTCTCCTCATTTAAAGACATTTCTTTCATATTTGAAAGTAGTCTTGAAAGAAACCCTCCAGCTGCCTATGGGATCATGCTCTAAAAATACGTGTACAGCTACACTGTGGTGGTTTCTTCAGCATTGCTGAAATGATTCAACAGTGCAAGTACAATCATTTCTGGGAGAGAAAAATCATATATTGAGTATCACCTCAATATTTCCCAGAACAGAAGAGCACCGTCTCCTACGTGAAGATAAAAAACCTTGTACTGAACTGTGTATCGTGGTACAAAAAAATTCAGCACCTACTCTAATTCCATTGTACAAATGCTGCTGTCTCCCTGATGACTCACCTAATCTTCCAAGTGACAGAGCATCTTTTGCATACTTTTAAAAAAAAAATTGCTTTGTCAAAAGTGTATTTAGTTCTTGCAATAGATGGAATCCCTTCTTAAAAAGACAAAAAAATCCACACTAGCCTGAAACCACTTTTGCATAAAATATACATTATGCAGATACTGTGAAGCTGATATTTAATGCCTTTGTGTTGCTACAAATAGAGGCTTTATGCCTTCAAAAGGAGATTTCCACCTACTTGACACAAACAGTCACTCCTAGTCTTAGCAATACTTGATACTAAAAATATACGAATGTAAAGATGTCAAACACAAACTATTTTAGGGCTCTTAAAGGGTTCTTAGCTGTCCTGAGCCATAGGGGATTCACCAATGTCTGACTAGCACACAGTTCAATGAGCAAAAATTGTACAAAGCCCTTCCAAATTCTTGGAAATAGTCTCACTCTAACAGATATTGCAATAGACAAGAGAGGTTTAAAGTCTTCTTACTTGGTCTGTCCTGTCCAGATCAGAGAGGGGCTTTTGTCTCTTCAAAAAGCTACCTCTAACCAGCTTATTTTATGTCCTAGTAAAACATAGCTTCAAAGATCATAAGCCTTCTGCTGTATTTTGACACGTTCACTTCAAAGAAAGCTCTTGAAACTCCACCTCAGGGCTCTGACTGACTGGGTAGCTCCATCATATTGCTGTGGGCAAATATGCAGACACATCTTGAAAGCAAAGGATAATACTGAGTACACATATTAAACTATAAATTCCAGTGTACCAATGACAGATATTCTTTAATTCCTTAATTTCTCACTCTCTAAACCTCCATTTTTTGTTATGTTCATATACAATTCATACTGTTTGGATCTTTCTTCCTTACTCTTCTGAGTGCTCTTCCCCACCTGATTAAAAAAACCTAAAACCAAACCATAAAACACAAACTCACAAGCAACAGGGAAACAGGCGGGTGGGGGAAGGGGAGGAGAGAAAAATAAACCCCTCAAACCTGAAGCAAACAGAAAATCTCCTCATTAAGAGCAGAAATTAAGCTGGAAAAAACCTCAGAACAGTTTATATCTTTGAAAATCATAAGCAGCTAAAAGTCATAGTCATATAACTTGGCAAGTTATATTGCTTAGGAAATCTCAGTGATAGGTTCACTGTTTGCTATGCATGTTTACGTGTAGCTACAGACATCCAGATTCTCTAGTTGTAACAATTCATATGAGACAAATTTTACCAATAATACCTTATTGGTGTATTTTGCTTACGCTATGAAGTGTCATTTTGCCTCATCTTACAAGTAGACTCAGAGAACACAAGTGGTTTGTATGAGACAGCACAGCATGTCTTCATCGAGCTATCCACAGAACTGCTGGGCTTTTGGATCTCCTTGCAATCCTCTATTTGACGAGTGGATGATAGTGCTTAACGCAACTTGATATATTAGGAGGGTTTTGGATACATTGCAGGGAAACATACACAGTATAAAAGAGAGAAAAGGAGACAAGTAATATGGGGTTGTCAGGTCCATTCTCGGGAGGACTGTGCTTGGCTTTGTGCCAAGTGGACACCACAGGGAGCTCCTGCTGGGACGATGAGGATCAGGAGGTGAAGTAAGCTCTGAAGCGGTGGAGTGACAGTGCACTTCCTGCACGCTTCTTTTACCTGTCTTTATTTTACCTGTGCAAACAGTGTGCAGATCCAAAGAGAAAGGGGTTTGCTGAGACAGGCCACTCAAGTAAATTATACTCACAGATAATTATATTCCTCAGTATTCCAGTCTATTACTGTACTGACAAAATTCAGCACATCATGAAGGAAAGTACCATAGTTCACGAGAACATGACTAATTATAGCCTAACAGACAATGTGTAACAATCAATGCTTTTGATCCACTCAAACTGAAGATCAATTAAAGATTAAGCTCAAGAAATAGATTGTGGGGGAAATTAATTCTATCTGAAAAAGAATATATATTTTAACATACATAGAGAACATGCCATACAGAAAATAAGACACAGCTGATACCATAGTTAGTGGTCAAGTCAAAAATATGATATAGCTGATACAAGGTGAGCATTTGCTGTGTGGAGGAAGCATCGTTAGGGTTGGAAGAATGTCAAGAGATGTGTGACAATACCCTCTAAATAGTAACTTAACCTCAGGTTTTTAGAAATAAAATAAAATGGTCACTGCTATCCAGAGACAGTTAATGGTTTAGCGGATTAGTTACTTGGGGTAGCATATGAAGTGTTGTGGACAACTTCATTCATTTGCCTGAAGAAAAATGGGCACAAATTGTGGTTTGAGGAGGACTAGAAAGACAGATTGGGAATGGAAATGCCTGTCCTAGAATACCTTTTTTAACTTGTGAAATTGAGTGGAGATAAGATGGACTGCTCTCATAGAGCACATTTATCTGAAGAAAAGGCAAGAACAGAAGAAGTATTTAAGCTAAAGGACAATTTTGGCACAAAAACAAGTGTGTAAAAAAAACTTTATCTATGAAAGAGAAGGCATTTCTAAGTCCCACATTCAAGGGTTTGCTGTAGCCCTCCAAAGGAGACATGAGCATGGGTAAGATATCCAATTTTAGAAGGAAAGATATATGATGCTACTGTCTGAAATAATAGGAGACTGACTTGACCCAGAAAATTCTTTCACTTCTTACATTTATAGTGCTTCCGATAAAAGCAAAAGGAACATGCAGTCAACAGAGAAAGAGAAAAATGGGGAAGGTGTCTAGATTCTTGACTGAACTGAAAGCATGCATTATATATGCTGTTAAGAGGAGAAAAAAAGAAAAAAAAAAAAAAAAGGAAAAAAAAGAAAAAATTTCTCTTTACTGTGCTACCAGCGTGAAGATAAGGAGCTTTCTTTTTCCATTCTATGAAATGGATTTTATTCCATCTGGCCTAAGGCTTTTCTTTCCCCAACCCCTCAATATTATAACAGGAATTTTTAATCTGAAAAAGTCAGATAACTGCAAGGTTACCACAAAGAAAATATGTTCATAAGTTGAGGTCATTTTCCTGAAGAGAGAAAAGTAAGAATGAACACAAGCAATGATCTTGGCGATGCCTATTTTTTTAACCAGCTGGATTATTTGTTGGCTTGGTAGCAGCCACAACTGAACTGCTGAATGCTCTTTAGCTGCAGTAAGAGACTGTTAGATGAAGATATCCAAACGACACATTCCACATGGAGCTACTTGCACACACAATCTGCTTCCTAAGCAGAATACATGAGTTGGGAAAATGTTTCTAAAGGTTTCATATAAGAAAGTGGTTTGTTGGTTTGTCTCAAAGCAGGTGACAGGAACCCAACCAATAGACTACTTTCGAAATCTCCATCTAGAAATCAAATGGTAATTCTATTTCAACTGCAAATAACACAAAGCTAATGAAGATAGTTTTTTCCCAGTCATACACTGATTAAATAACCACCACAAAATACCTCAGTACTTCACTATAGTAGACTAATCCACACTAAATTTTTATATTTACTAAAAGGAGTCTTTTTCTCCCCACATTGCCAGAGGTTATCTTATTTGAGTTACTTGATACAACAGTTCCTTTAAACCATGACTTTCTCAACTGAGGAATGAAACTTTGAAATGAGAATAGAACTGTTCCACAGAGAACAAAAATATTTCTCTATAATGCCTCAACAGATGTCAAGGAAAATATTTTTGTGGTATCAGATAAAAAATATATGAAAGAATCCAGGAAAGATAAATGCCAGAAAAACAAACACACAACAAAAACACTATTTGAACTCCAACAACATTCTTCTGCAGTGGTTGGCATTTTCCTTTATGTGTCATACAGACAAGTTTTGCCAAGCCTTTTTTAATAATTCAAGACAGAATCTTCTAGACCATAGTGTGTATGTACTGAAAGAAAATAGTTACAAGAAATTATGAAATGAAAGAGTCCATTATGATCATTTAACCAGCATTAATGTCCTCCCTTGTTTTCTCATGTACTGTTTCTCTGATTTCACCAATATGTGCAAACAGAAACAGAGGTGATTTTATGTTTTATTCCAGGGCACAATTACTAATATGTCAAATAATAAAGGGCTGAAAAAACATGTTTGAAATCTCACTAATTGTACATCTCTACTGATACCTATGTCTTCTGATCAGTGCAACATTTGCCATCATAGCAATAGCCCAAGCATTGGCAAGTCTTCCAGTGACTTAAATGATAAAAAGACATTCTACATTAGACAAATACTAATTTCACTATGGGATATGCTCCAGTACCTGCTACATTTGTTCACTTATTAAAATTTGAAAAAGGAGTAGGGATAAAACCAACTAACTCTTTACTCTGAAAAAAGCCCCCACCAGCTCATGCTTTCATATTAAAAGTTGTGCATGCTACCTACAAATATAACCATTGTTTTAAGTAATGCTCATGACTGGAAACAAACAAAAACAAAAAAACCCAAGCAAACAGAAAAAATAAACAAAGAAGAGAAGGAAAATCTTGACATGAACCAAAGTCTTAAAAACAATAAAAATTCCCAGCAATTGGAGAGGACCTCTTGTGCAGCATCTGACTTGGCTGTAAAACGCTGTCATTTAAAAATATGAACCAAAGCATTTATGAAAATGTAAAAGCATTGCCTTCCTGACACCTTTTTTCCCCTATTAAGAGATTTAGCAGGCGCACCTTGTTATTGAAAGAATGCTTGCAAATGTTGAATTGCTGGCAAAGAATTATCTCTTCAGCTATTTAAAAACAGCCCTGAAGATTTAGTTTTTATACCCAAAACACTTAAAGAAGAAAATGAGCTCTACAAAAACAGATGACAAAAAGGAAGAGCCTTGGCAGCCGCTAGGCTAAACACTTCTGCTGTAGTTACAAAAGTAACAGGATAATCGACATCCATGATCACTTAATATTTTGCTTTATCCTGCTGCTCCTTTTCCTTCTGCCATGTCCTAGGGCTGTATCAACATGAGGACACAGCCTTATAATTCAGCAGTTTTGGACATGGGGGGGTGAGGGAAGGATGGGTTTGACCCTAGAAATAGCCCTGAATATTTGCCTGTTTCATTTCATTTTGAAACAGAGCATATTGTGAAAATGATGTGTGACAGCTAGCTTCTCATACAGCATTTTTTCGGCACCAATCCCCTGAAGTTTATTGGCAGGGGAACAAGCTGTACAACGTGCTTCCTCCCCCATACAGTGAGATCCAGTGGATCTGAATGATCTGACAATAATAACAGAGGTTCCTTGTGCAGGTGTGTTCCATGTGCCATGCTGGGCTGCAGCCATCGCAGCTTGAGAGGCATTATCCTTTGCTAAGGCCATTTCTATGAGTATGAGTAAGTTGGCCTAGCACAATTGTACAGATCACTGTTTAGGTATGCACGGCAAATTGTACAGCCTGATCTTGAAGAGTCAAAACAGTTTCAATAGAAAAATGCAAGGATGCAATTTTATTTAGATTCTGGAAAAAATCATTACAACTTCTCGAAGTCTGAGTGATGCCTTTTGAACAGCCTCACTGAACTTTCTTTGCTTTCTCCTACACAACACAGAGGGCTAAAGCCGATGTCTTCAAATCAGTCCCATGCTTATGGTGCAGGATTTGATCTTGTACTCTTAACACAATTCCTATTCTTCAGCCGTGAAGATTACAGATATCAGCTGCTACATATAAAGCAGTTTCTCTTCAACTCAGTAGTCTATATATTTTTAAATAAGGAAATGGCACAGTGGACTGACTGCCACTGTCATGATGAATGGAGTTTGCATTTATATCAAAATATCAACTGAAGGAGGAATAATTGCTGCAAAATTTACTTCCCCTCACTCTTAGCACCTGGTGCTGAAAGGCAAAAAGCTGGCACAAGGACCAAAACTTCATAACAGAGGGTAAGAAGGCTGTCAGATCAGAGGAACCCAAAGAATTCACTAGTACAAAAAACATGCAAATATATAAACCCAGATATATTCCAGGTAAAAACTATTTTGGCCAATTTGGTATGGAATTCTTGATTTGGAAAATAAGCCCAAGTGTTCCTCCTACAAAGCAATATTTTGTAGACACAACAGGCATTTTTGCAGCTCAGTGTTAGATCGGTCCTTTTCAGTAAGAAGACAATTAAGTGAATAGCATGCTGCTGTCTCTCTGGAAGAAATAAGCATAGACACTAGTGCTGGCTATAGCTTATGCAGGATATAATTTCTTTGCAAATAAATGAAACACAGGAGGAACAGAAAGAAGTAAAGGGGCAGTGGGGGATAGGCGACAACAACGAAAAAATACAGGCAGAAAAGAAATATAAAGAAATATTATTTCAAGTAGATCTTGTGGTCATGGGTAGCCTGGTAAGGTGTTCATGGCTTGCTAGGGGTGCATTCACTTCTGCCTTCTAAAGGCAACTTGCACACTGTCACCAATTAGTATTGCAGACTGGAGCTCAGCAAGCTGCTAAGTGTCTTTTGAGCTACTATTCTGTAACCTTTCCAAAACTGACCTTTTCATTATCATTTCTCACCACTCTGTGTGCGTACGAGAGAAAAGCACCCTTTTTAATGTCATGCTTATTTCCACTGGCTTTTAAACCTCTTGTCAAAACATACTGATTTATTGCACATTGAGAAAGAAAGATCTGATCTCTCAAATATATTCAAGACAAAACAAAACATTTCATTCTCTGTTCCATAATAACACGGCAATGTGCTCATCACCACACAGTGCATGAACATTATTGCTCATAGTGGTATTCAAGGACCTCATGTTTCAGGTCTAGAAGAAATAGCAGGTTCCTTTCTGAGAGAATTGCAATGAGTTCCCTTGTCAAGTAGCGTTGGCTGGAAATCCCCTGTGTCTTCATGGAGAATTGTTTCTCACAACAGTTGTTGGCATTCTAAGGCATCGCTGCTGACAGGTTATATAAAGCTTTTACAGAGTGCATTTGGTTTCTTAAAATGCATCAAAAACACACTTGCAAAAATTCCTGTGGAATTGCGAGACAAGTGTTGGGAAAACAGCATACTAAACAAAACTTTAATATCCATTTCTGTTTCTCAGTTCTAAAGAACAAGTGCCTTTGACAAAGTTCCCAGGATTGACAACAGCAGCTCCCTGTGCATGATCTGTAACTGTTGTGTCCAATGGATCTGGTTAAATTGAGACTAACTGTTGATTTCTGGCAGTTTTAGACTGCTGGATCATTTGAGTTTGTCCATTCCTATTGCTGAAATATTCCTAATGACTTTAAAAGTGAAAGATAGCTATTTGTGGAAATTTGAAAGTTGCATGTTAATCTGTAACTGTCAAAACCGATGCATTAATACATCTAGGTTTTTAATAATTTCTCTAAGACATGGCATAGCACCTCCCAGACACACACAAATATAACCTCCATTTTCCCTTTCACAAAATGGGGAAAAGTCTTTTGGGATCCGTTCAACCTCAAGACTTTGAAAGAGGATATATACTGACAAATCGTGAACAGAGCAGCACGTAAATCCTCACAGCAAGTGCTATTTTTCACATATACAACAGTTGTAGACAAATTACCTTTTTAACCCCTACTTTAGGAAGGCTTTGGATGACCTTTTGTTTTGTGTGCTGAATATTTACATATCTAATGTCATACCAATGCAGCACACAAAACTATTTCATGCAATCAAAATGCTGAAAAAAAATGCCAACCGTCCCACAAAAAGAAAACCCTAACAACCAAACCAACAGAAGTGTTACATTTTAGCTCAGTATAGGCTATGATTCTGTGACTAATAATTACCCAATAGTACCGTAAATTAAAGATAAAAATTACAGTTCACCAAAAATACCTTGGTATCAGTACACACAAATCACTATCCAGTCCAAGACCTGGGCACATGTATCTGTTTGACACTTTACATTCCAGTGACAAACATAAACCCAAGTAAACTCTGTATGAGTGAAGGACTTGGAAGAACGAACAGATAAGGGGTATTGCAATGAGGGATTCTGTGGTTACTTAGGTCGTTCTCATTAAATTAATTTCTTTGTAGGTATAAATTTGGCATGTTGCTACCTATTTTCTCCCTCTCTCTCTCTCTCTCTCTCTCCTGAGGTCCCAATCCTCTTGCCCTCAACTCTCAGAAGACCTCTTACAGACCATCTTCATCACTTTCTGAGAACTAGATTGTCTCATTCTCTATTATGTTTTGATTTATAAAACTACATGACTTCCATGTCAGCTGAACCACTTGCTTTGATTTTTCTACATCCTCCACTCAAATTGACTTATTTTTAACTTTTTATTTCTTTCTCTTGCCTTTATCACATAGTGAAGACCCATGTACCTAGATAGGTCTCACTGCTTGTCTAAACATTTGCCTTTAGGTCTTCTTCCCAGGCATAGGTACCCACAAAATGTGGGGATTTTTCCCCACTCTTCCCTCATGTTTTCAAAACTCTTGTCTAGTGCCTGCTCAGCTGTCTCTAGTCCTTGAATCTTGTTTTTACAGATTCCATAAGTTTTCAGGCAACACTTAACATGTAAACAAATACTGTCAAGCACCTACTTGAGAGAAATATTAGTTCTTCACCTTCGCCACACAGTTTTGTTTTCATTATTTCCCTACCATTAAGAACACCTCCAGTCATGCATCAATACCTGTCTTTTCAGAGAAAAGAATAACTTGTCTCCCATCAGCCCTCTCTTGCCTCCACACTGCAACCCAAGCATAGTCACGCATCCATGTAACTCAAGATCAATTTAGCTCTACCACTAAACCTAAACAACAAGTGAAAAAAATTTCTTTCTCCAGAACAGTTAAGTCTCAGCAGATGAGCCTAAATAAAAGTAGGTTGAAAAGTCATGGTTCATTCTGTCTGTTCATATTTTAGATCAGAAAAGGGTTCAGCAAATCTTTATGATTTTGAAATAATGACTATTCTCTGCATATATCCACTGGGTAATACTTACAGCCAGGTGCAAAACACAACAGCTTTATTTTACACAGCAGGCAAAAAAATGACTGATTTTACCACCTCCTATTAGCTTTTCCCCAAGACCAGTCAGAGGTAGAAATGGGTTTGTTCCTATTCCATCACCTTCTCTCTGAGCTGATGGTCTCCTTCAATAAGAAACACTGTTCAAAGCTTAAAGATAGGAACATATGAATGCAGAGAGACAAGATTCCTATTTACAATAGTCATTTCCTTTAGGACAGATTTGAACCTGAGGAAAAGAGCTATTGTAGAGAATACTGAAAGAGTTGTAGAAATTGAAAGTGATAGTTACAGGTTTCGACAGCATTTTTTAAAATAAAAATAAATGTTTTTACTTCATATTCTACTATGAACAACTGTCTTTGTAGATTTCCCTTGTCCAGGACCATATAATTACTTCTGTTGAAAACTTTAAATTTTCTAAATTCCTTACACTTGTTTTCCTTGCCCCTCTACCTCCAGCCAGCAGCACATATTCCCACTTTTTAGGCTTAGCAGCCCATGCCATTACTCTCTTGAATGGTAAGTGCCTTCTGTATAATCAAATATTCGACAGATACTCTTTAATTGAGAGTCTGTTTGCTTTGGTGGCTTTTGGGGGGTGAGAAATAAGTGAAATAGCAGATTTCAGTATTTATTTATATTAAGAGTTTAGGGAAGTCACTGCATTGTTGTGTTAGGCATTACTTCACTCAACTCTGCCTCTTGCCTAAAGCTGTGCAGTTTTAATCTATATGTACATTAATGTCCTTGAAGCATAAAAATACCTGAAAATGTTAAGCAGCAGGCTAAGGAAGTGAGTCATCAAATTTCTTCATTTGCACCTCAGGTAAAGCGCAGCAAATCATCTGGGGACAAGCTACAGATATTCACTTAATCTTCTGCTCTTTATCACTACCTGTGAGTCCAGATGCCGATGTTGCTTAGTCTAGTTTGGCACCACTAATTTAATTTTATCACGTGCTTCAGGCTATTAAAGCTTCAGAAGAATATATTGATATTACACACCTGGAATATCCAAACGAGATCAGGTTGGTTTTTCTGAACAGGGGAATTACGTTGTTTATAAGGCACTGTCTGCCCCCGATCTACTTCTGAGCAAGCACACCATCACTTCAACTTCTGCTCAACAGCAAAAGCAAACCCCACAGTCAAATCCTAAGATATACAGAATTACTGGAAATGTTCCTGTGGAATTCATCAATAGAGACAGTATTTCATTCTCCCACAAATCATTATAAAATGGTTCCATGGAAAATGCTGCAATATCTATATTTAAGAACAACTATTGAAAATCAAGCCTTACTGGATGCTTGTTAAAAGTAAAAGTGAGCACAGGTTAGATGCATTTCTACTGAACTGAAACTCTGCTAACGAAATTTTGATAGAAGGACTCCTTCTAACAGTAATTAGGACAAACTTCATTTTACAAACCTTGAAAACTTCATTTAATCCAGAACTTTCAAATACAAAAGCTTTTTTTCTGAGTTGGGTGAGAAGACCATTCATAGGTTTCTCCTCATGAAAACATTTTTTCCACTGCAAAGCTAAGTATCTACAACAACATCCACTCAGAGGATTTCTACTCTAGGAGAATTCTGTTTATGTACTTTGGAAGATTCAGATGATGAGATCCAGAATACGCACACAGCCAATACTTTTTTGTGTACAGCTCACCAGATTTCTGCAGAAAGGAACCTACAACAAGGAACAAAGAACTAGAGTGAAGACACAGTGTGGGCTTCAGTCATGGAGTAATTTACAATGGGCTGTTTTCTAAAGAATTTAAGCTACTTAGTGCTACACTCCTCCATGCTACAAATGAATTGTGTGCGTACACATGCAAGATTTTAATAACTATTCCTTTAACTACATTGCTTTAATAACAAGTCACTATTAAATTCCTCACTTCTTCTTGTAAAAAAAAAAAAAAAAAAAAGGCAGATGGAATTTATTTGCAAACTTGAATTAAAACATCCTCCCTCAACCTCCTCCAGTTGCTCAGCTATAGAGCTCTTTCCTTGGTGTGTGACAAAGATACAAGAAAACGGGTAAGAATGCTTTCTGCTGAGGCTTCTGCAGAGTGTAATACCATCAACTATATTGTTCTGGACTGCAGTCTCATAGAAACTTACAGTATTCTTCTTAGCAGTCTATGCTTTATGCTGACTTGCACACTATTTTAATGGAAAGTATTTTTTTAACGTAAAAATTGTTAAGCATGATGGAAGAGCTGTTCCCCAGCATTAAACCATTCCTGTTTGTTTGTTTAGCACCTTTGCCATTTAAAATCTATTCATTTATGCCTCAGGACAATTAAATATCAGATAATATTACCACTCTCCCAGTTTTGAGGTATCTTATATATGCTGCGTTAAAAAAAATTGGAGAAGTCTACAGTGAAAATTACAAATGGCTCTACAATACACTATATATTTAGATAAATTTCATTATATTAGATATACAGTAGAAAAAATGATTTCTGAGTTCATGGTAGGTAAACTGTGGATACTGTAGTCAGGATCAACCCAAATACGAAGTCTGGGTTAAGACTGTGAGCTATTCACCTGATCCAAGTGACAACCATAGTTTCTCTGAAGAAGAAAATTGCTGTTCTTGTAGTTCTTCACTTTTGCAAGTTATTATGAGAAATTCCAGATTCAACAGTTGGAAGTTGGTTACACTATTGTTTTCAATAAGCATCTAAGAGAACCTTCTAATTTCCGTGGTTTGGGCATTAATAAATGAAATATGTTGTACTTCACAAGAAGTTTTGGAAGAAACACAACTGGGAAAATACAGGCACAGTTTGCAGTATTAGTAAACTACATCTGGACCACCAGATTTTGATGACAGAGAGACTCAATTCAAGAGGTGCATTTCAGTCTGTTCTGCTGATAACATTAAAGTCACTTATTGTCAATAGCAAGAATATAGTTTTGTGTAATCCCAAATGCAGTGAGCTTTTTTACTACAAAAAGGTTTTTCTTTGGAAAGTGATTGGTTTTCTCTTGGCTTCAGCTAAGAGTTTACAGTCCCTCTGGGAGACAGTGGAAGAGGAAAAAAAAAAAAGAAAAAAAAACCTGAGCAAGTTGTTCTTGCCAGAGAATCATAAAATAGAACTAAGATGGAAGAATTATTTGTTTCCATCCTGCTCTACTTGCTGCCTATGTAAGAATTGTTCCCTATGGCACATTATGTAGTGTTTCATCCAGACTTATTTTAAGTGTTCAGCTCAATTTCAGCCATGAAACTGCAGCTAATGAATAATCTCCTTTGGTTTATTTTTATCACATTCTCAAGTATGCATTAAAATTAACATAATTGATGGTGTAATTAAAGATGTCAGCACAGCTCTGAATACAGGGTCTGCTGGTTTGCTTGTGCTCCATGCTGGTTGAATCTCAGAGCAGGATTTTTCCTGCCAACATCATGTTGGGTTATTTTAAAGATGTTTCTAATTCCTGAGTTATTGTCTAGGAGATCACAAGATGCTTTAAAAGCTTTTAGAGTTAGGCATAGTCTCTTATGAAAACCGGGTAAGGACACAATTCCACCTGTTCCCATTCCATCTGTCCATTTCTGTATATAAAATTGGTTCCAGTCAGGAAGGTAGAGTCTCCCTATGCTTCTTTTGTAAAAATCGATCTCCACTAACAGAATGAGAGCACAACCACCTCAACGAGGCACAGCAAAGCTGTCAAAGCTTAAGCACCTGCCATTAAGAAAACATTTCTCTTCAAGTTGGGAAGAAAGACATAGGCTCACGGCAGCTCCAAGTGAAGTGGAAGCCTTACACTTACTTTTCACATAAGCCTGGATCCATTAAGATTCTAGGGAGTAGCACTAAATTCAGTCAGAGCTGCTAAAATAATGAAGAACACTTCTGCATACCATACATGGTGAGGTTTTTTTTTGCTTTCAGTTATGTCCTGATGAGCCCAGAGTGACAATTACCTTGTTTCAAAGGTGACACTCGTTGCAATAATCTTCCTCAGGGCTTAATGTTTATTACATTAACAATATAATTAAGGACAGTGCTCATTTCACAACTTTCGTACCATGCAGAATTCGTGGTTGAACCTAATTTCATGTATGGGATGTTCTTACGCTCTCATGCACTCAGTAAGAGAAGTTCTCATGCTGTCCCTTTGCATTATCCAACAACAAATACTGCTTTCAAACTAAGGGAGCGCATTCATGGAGCTGATCACTAACTCATATGTGAATGTTATGAAGTGGTAGCATGCTTTTCAACCTTTGGTAATTAGTGCAATTTTTTCTGCTAATGCAACAGTTCCATCCCACTGTAAAAGAAACTCCCCACAGCTGTTAGTCCTACCCCTCTGATCTGCTTAATTTACAAGGTTCAAGGATTCAAGGTTCAGTGCATTATGAAAGAAAGTATTGGTTTAGTGATATTGCCACAAATGTATTTTTCTTTCAGATATTCTGCTGAATATTATGGAGTTACACACTGAATGGTCTGTTCCCAGTTTATGAACAAGCCAGCCAAATTTCTTATAGTTGGTGAATTCAGCTAGAGAAGTTTTTCTCTTTCCTCAGATAGTGTAGAAAGCAGAAAAACAATCTCTGCTTTTCCTAAAGAGCAAACTAACGCAAAGGTGGAGCTGGGAATAACTGAGGTGATGAAGCGTATGTGTCCCCAGTTTGAAGGGTCATTGGTTGTGACGTGAGCTCAGAACTGTCTCTCATTTGGTGCACGATAGAGTTGTACGATCTCCATATGCTCAAAGACAAGAAGAGGAAAATTTTAATCAAGAGTGATGTACAAGAAAATTGCAACAGCAAAAAGGAGCTCTTGATTTCCATACTTACAAACAGATATTTTAGACATTTGTAATATCCCTTAATGAGAATTAATGAAATGCTGCCATCTTCTTAAATTTCTTATTCAATAAAAAATGCTTTATAAGTCCAAAACTCTAGATTTGTATGGAGCAGAAAGGGAAGTTTTGTATCTATACAGGTTGTTATCTGGCCTGAGTTTGTGGATGTAGTTTCAAGAGTCTTGAAGGAATGACTGTTTTGACATAATTTGTACAAATAGTAAAAATACATTTTTAAATATGGTACCTATGTTGATTTCTGATATGTGAGCCAAGCAAATAATTTATTTGTGCTTGTTATTTGGCACAATTCCATTATCATTTTCCATTTAATTCTTTCAAATGCTCCTTCGTGGCATTTCATCTACCTTATAGATCTCCTCTCACTCAGCTTCCTTTACATGAATCCATTACAAAAGATACTTTACCTTTCTTGTACTTCAAAATACCTTTGTTTCAAAGAAAGTAGATAAAAGAGGATAAAAACCATCAGAAGTAAGCCTTGATAACAAGGTAGACTTTGAAGGTCTGATATAAATACAGCACAATGCTTTCTAACAGATTTTTAATTTAAACTCTGACATTAAAACACAATAATTCCTAAACCCAGTGGCAACACAGGAAGAAATATGGCTTAAGTACATATCTAGAGAATAACCCCATGGTATTGCTCCCTTCCCTGCTTCTTTTACTTTAATAACATTTCAGCTATATAATGCTTCTGGTAACTGCCACCTGTAAAAAGCTTTTTGAAAACATAATCGGTTCATACAAAACTGAATTGGTCAAGCAGTACAAGTTATATCAAGAAGGACACTTGAGAAAAATATATTTGGGCTGCATTTGAATACCGTTTACTCTAACAGGTATTTTTCAAACATGTAAGTGGACAGATTTACCCCGAGGTTCTTAAAGATCAGGAAATGTAGTGCAAAACACTCCCAACTAGCATACGCTAATATAAGAGCAAAGCCCTTTGGGCATCCATGTCATCACATAACAGCAATATAAAGTCTAAATGTAATTTACTGTCAGCAGTTATTAGAAAAACATCACATCTCTCTTGGTAACAAGAATTAAGAACACAGGTCATAAAGGTTGAGATTTTTTAATACAACCCAAAAGTAATTATAATTTTACTTATAACCTTACTTATAACCTTGGTTTACTTTAGAACTAAAGCTGTAATTATTTCACCTGTAAGGTAATATTTTCAGATGAATCACAAACATTTGGGAAGAAAAGTCATCTGGCCAATAAAAAATAAATTGAAAATATCACATAGGAAGAACAGGAATGTAGTACACAAGGAGCTTATGACATGCTGAACTGGGACCTCCACTGTGGACCATTAACCTCAGTAAACCAAATGGCTGCATGACTAAATTGACTCTGACTCAGGAAGACTTGAATTGGAGTCTAACTGATTAGGATTTAACAAATTATAACAGCACAGTTAACTTGTAAGGATGGTCTTAGCTCTTTGGGAGAGTGAGTTCTAAAGAGTTAGATCTAATTTCAACAAGCATAGGTACCTATCAGGTTAGTTCAGTTTAATTCACTGTATTCCTGATTTGGGAAGATAAGTAGATAAAAATGCTAGTTCATTTTAAAATATCAATCCTACTTATTTCTTACTACTTTTTAAAACCATGAATGTATTTTGGAATAGGCACTCTCAAAAATCTGTATCGCTAACATAATCAAATGAGATTTAGGCTTTCAACTGTAGCAATGCCAGTGAGTTTAAGTAGACAAGTGTGTACACATATAAATAAGTTTATTCCATGTTAAATGAAAATAGAAAGTGTGGAATGAACTGTATTAAGAGTCAAAGTGAAGTATAACCACTTCATCTATGATTTCTTTACAGTTATATGTATAGTCAAGACTCTTAATTCATGTGTGCAATTATGGTTGGCAGATACTAGTATAAGCCAACATTCTGTAGAACTATCTTTCCATCTGCAGTTCTAGATGGAAACTAGGAAAAATGCCTCGGAATAATATCTACAAGTTGGAGGTTATGACCCTGAATAACAAGAATGACAAAGTGAAAGCACTGAGGATCTGATTGAGCGACAACCGCTGACAAAACTTTGGAAGAAGAAAGGGATGTGGAAGCAAGGAGACAAGAAAAAGCAAAAGTATTCCTAATCACTTTTACTATGTATAAACTGATATAATGCTTAAAAATAACCAACACGCTGTCATCTCACACTTCCAACTACAACTTCTCAAAGCAGTGTGTGTTTCTGACAGCCACGAATCAAAGACATTTGCTATTTGGCATGAAAACCTAGAAACCAAATTGTACACTGCCAGCATAAATGTACTAAAAGGAGTGAGAGTTTGAAGGCAATATGTCAAGTTGCCCATACAGTACTCTAGACTGAATATTTTGTCAAATTGTGTGCCGCACAGACAACAGGAAAATAGTTTAAAGGAATATAGCCCTTCTAGAGAAATACTTCAAAGTAATTACAGATCAGTTATCCATTGCTGTGGATTGCCTAGTGGCCTAGCACACCTTAAATGGACAGATTCTTCAAATTATTTTTTAACCTCCATAGTAGGTCAATGCCCTACCCATCAATTTCACTCTTCCTTCCAGATAAATGAGGCAGTGACCCTATTAACCACTTCCTTGAGTGGTTCAGTGATGGCACAGTGCTCACTTTGCAGACCATGTTACAAATATAGTAATGATACGGCCTGACAAGCTGCTTGACTGCATGTTATTTAGTGTTCACAGGGCCACTATGTGTGCAGCAAAATTTGTGCCCTTAAGATTAAACAGGCAGCATTGGCAATTGTTTCATTCAGTGGCTGGAGTTCTTGGAGGAGGTTACCTAAATCATCTCAGAGCTGATGGGCCAGCAGCGTGGGCAGAGGAGAAAAGCACAGAAGAAGGGAGGGCACAGGGGATAACACGTGAATTCAGAGCAGACCCAAGTCAGACGTGAGTTAAATTCTGAAATCTAATCTATTCGAGGGAGGCATTCAGGGGTGCTTCTTAAGTTCTGAGACAGCAGGAAAAGTCTGAAAAAACAATCTTCATATGCTAAGGTGATATTTATAACAGACTCAGCTCATCACAGACAACACTGCAGGAATCAAAATTGGCAATATTCCTTGTTCAAAATGCCATTACCATGCTTCAGTCAACTTTTGATTTAAAAGAGCTGAAGCACATTCATCTTGCCTCCATTGCAAAAAAAATTATCTTATTGCTTTACAATGGCCCTTTCTCCACCCCATCACTACAATCACAATTATGCACATGTATCAGTTCAACAGCTTAAGTCTGTTGGTACAGAAGGCTGAAAAGAACTTCCCTGATCCTTAATAGCATCTGCAAGAGCCTTGCAGTACAGGAAGAAAATACATTAAACACCTTGATGAAAAATATAGAGCCGTTCCTTGCATTGTTTGGTTGCTTTACCTTTTGCCATTCTGAGGAAAGATTTTTTTTTCCCCCCTTTTTAACCAAGAGCTATGGTGATCCTGAATTGTTACATCAACAACAGAAAGAATATAGATAGCATGCCTGGGGCATTTACCACAAATGATGGAACAGCTGTGGAATACTTCAGAATTGGTTTCACTTGTTCTTTGAGAACTGCTGTTCTGATAAGTCAGAAAGAGCAGAAAATATGAATAACAGAAGACTGAAGAACTGTTGCTCCCTAGTGCCTAAAAAAAATAGTCCCAGAGCATTATTCTAAAGAAAAAACAATTAAGGTATCCATGTATCTCCCACACTTAGCTGTAAGCAGCACAATATGTTTCATGGTATTCTTAACGTTTTGCTCCAAGTTAAAAGTATTTTCAGGAACATTGAACTATACAAAATAAATATAGCTTCCCAGATTCAATCATGCTTCAACCACCTTGCAAATAATTCATAGATAACAGAAAGTAGTAAAGGCAACTGTCAGAAGCTGGATGGCACTGTGTTCTGTGCTTGCATTACAGTGTTTACCAAGAATGAATTTATTTTAGGTGATATTGCATTTGAATTTATTATTGATATTATGAATAAGTTATCATGGAAATTTAATGCATGGGCTGCTTTAGATATATTTCCATTCATATATCAAGGAGTATAAGTGCAGAAAATAGTACATTTATCCATTCTTAAGGAATTAAGAACATAATCGTCTTGTGATTGTAAGCTGTTTTGTTCTATTTTATTTAGTATTTGACATAGTACTTTGGTTTTGTACATTGGGTCACAGCACTTGCTGGCAGAAGA
Source organism: Serilophus lunatus (assembly GCA_013399895.1). Taxonomy (NCBI): domain Eukaryota; kingdom Metazoa; phylum Chordata; class Aves; order Passeriformes; family Eurylaimidae; genus Serilophus; species Serilophus lunatus. Next base: position 717,747 of record VXBA01001917.1, on the reverse strand, counting down.
TGAACCTGATGTAATTTTATCTGTTGTAGACTTTAACTGCTGTTGTAATCAGTGCTCTGTTTATTGTCCAACTAAAATTAGTCTTTATTTCTCAAAGTTGCTTAAGTGTTACACTAAAATTATCCTATTTTAAACATAGTGCCTCTGTAATGTACTTCCAAAGTCCTTTTAAGACATTAATGAATCATTTAAGATTTTACCAAGCTATTTTGTGTATTTTTATACATTTTGAAGTAGATGTTCTGTGCTTGACCACAGTAAGTAGGACATTGTCAGTCCCACGCTACCAAGGCCTGACAGAAATGGACTCCTGCATTTACTTAATACTGTATAAGTTTCAAACTACTATTGTCTCTTTCTCACACAGAGGCCTCACTTTTCAGCTGTTAACCCTGACTGGCCCTGCCTTGCTCACAGGAGTTAGGACACATCCAATCTCTGACCTCCTCCTGAGGAGAGGGACAGGCAAAACACTTGGGAGGGCCTTCCACTCAAGCAAATTTGAGATTGCCTACTTAGAGGAGGGAGGCAAACTGTGAAAAGGTCAAAGAGGGTGAGGAAAGGGAAGAGCATCTCAGCGCTGGTAGCACAACTGACCCTCCACAAATCTCCTCTGGACCCAAGTCAGGACAGCACTGGGATCTCACTGGCTCTTCCAAGTGCTCCTCATGTAGCTTTACACACCTGCAAGTGTTGGCTCAGGTGAGAATTTGCAATGATCTGTCCCACAACACTGTGATTTCACCGTGCTGAGTTCTCTCACCCAAACACTAGGTACTGTGTTGGGTTTTGACCTTGGCAGCATTTGAAATAGTCTCCTGATACTAACAGCAAGTTCTGGCCTGTTGTGTCCAGCAATGATGAGCTCCACCTTAAGAGAGCTCAGATCGATTTCCTTGCCAGTTGTCAGCCCTTACTTATTCACTTCACAGCACCACAATAAGATCAACAGTGCAATAACCGTGCCACCTAGATCATTGAAATATGAACTGTGATATAATAAAGTGATACACTTTGTATTTAAGCAATAGCCTAGGAAAAAAAATCCTGATACTGCAGAAACAAGTTCTTCACATAAGATTAATGGCAGTATCAAGTAGGAAAAGAATAATTAGTTTTGCTATGGTTTTATGTAAAAAGCATCATAGGCTCAAAATATTACCCATGCTGTTCATTTCAATAAGTTCAAAAATTTTCAAGCATAATAATTTACTTATGCCCAAAAAAATGAAAATATCAGCAAGATCATGAGAAAGTAAAGTTTTACTTTATTTTCTCTATAGAGCGTGCATTGATCACATCTATGCACTATATGTGTGCTTGACTCATTGTAATAATAGACCAATTATGAAAATTAAGAAGTATAAACAATCATTAACACATTAAAAATATTTTAAAAACTTCAAACAAGACCGACCATTGAAGAGTGGTTTTCCAACACTAGTATTTATATCTTTTATTGTTTTAAAATACTGGTGAAAAAGGACTTATTTTTGCTTGTTTAATTTTTTTTTCTAAAGTTTTTGTTTGCAAATGTCACCATCCCACAAGGAGTTCTTACAGTGTGTCAGGATGGACATTTGCTCTGTTACTCATAATGTTCCTGTCAAGTCCTACATCTCCCAGTATCATCCCATTCCGAAGAGATTCCGTATCCTTGATCTTTGCTCTTTTTACACTCATTCCAGCATTACTCATTGGTTGGTTTGTTTTTTTTTATATCTAAGTGAGAATAAGGTGGTAGGAAATACACAACTAAAATATGCATGGACATGAGAAAATAGGTCACTACTGCAATCAGTGCTCAGCCTTTTCCCCTCCCAACTATCCTAAGTCACATTGTCATTGAAGATTGACTTTGCTCGGTACCGGGAGATTTTTCAGACTAAAATCTTACAAGAAATTATAAAATAATCCACAAGCAAAGACCAGAAGACCATCTATTGTCTGGGAGACAGTTATTCAAACAGAAATTCATAGAATCAGTGTTGTTTAGGTTGGAAGAGACCTAAATCGTTGAGTCCAGCCATTAACTCAGCAACATCATGTTTCAGTGTAACACTGTAACTCTGGGATAGAAGGACGTCTCTGTACCATAGCAAGTCTGTTGTCACAGCCTGGGTGGCAGTGTGCTAACAAAAAGGCATTTCCATGTGCATCTGGTGACACCAATGGACAAGACCAAACTACACTACATAATCCTAAAGTACGGGTGAAGAGTGGTTTTATTTTCAAAACATTACCACCTCAAAATGAACACCTGAAAATGGAAACAAAATGCAGTCAAAACTAGAAAATTAGAAGCAAGGGTTTATGCTGTCCAAGCTCAGGGTTATATCCTCAGAGGCTCATATTCCAAACCCTCACACAGACAATGGTGAAAACCATCCACAAGACCAAATCAAACTGGCTCTGAACTGTACCTGGCACAGAAGATGTGTAAGCAGAGCTCAGCAGAGACAGAGATGATAGAGGTGTTATCACACTCAAAGTGACATTTGAGTGGTAGATTTTGAAAGGCAAGGGTGACAGTTCCCTAGGACAGACAAGGGGACTCGATGGAATTAATCAGACAGATCAGATCAACAGTGGTATCTTTTGACACACTGGTCTTTTGTAGGTAGAGTATTTAAAGCGCTCTCTCAAATGTAGACCTCTCCTGTGCAAATGTGGAAAGATTAACATCTCTAGAACTGCCAAAAGCACAGAGCAGAAGAAAATGAAGACTCATGAAGTTATCACACAGATTCATTAACCAACTGATTGGCGCTTTCCTATTTCTGCTGTCATGAAAAAGGACAGGAAGACAGATTCACATTTATCTTGAACACCTCACAGCAGCAATTCTCAGGGAAAGTACATCATCTCATCTCTGAAAGATGTCGAGCGCTAACGTATTTTCAAGATGGCAGGTGCTAACTATGGAAAGAGTGACTTTTAGTAAGTACAAACTTACTAAGAAAACTAGGCATTTGCCATGGGTTTTTCGTTATTTCTATTCTAGGCATAATTACAAATGCTAGAAGTGCAACCACTAAAGATCTAAATATCAACAAACAGGACTTAAAAAAAAATAGTAAGGGCTGGCATAGCAATAAAAGACTAGGTGATAGTTTGTATCATCTACTTACTGGCAAAAATTAATACTTATCAAAAACTAATTGTACCAACATTTTACACCAAGATTGCAGATCAGTAAGAAGAACATCAAACAATAATAAAAAGTTCCTAAAGATAAACTGGGTATTCTAAAATACTACAGTATTGGTACAAAAACACAGAATTTACCAGTAAATCATTTACAGAGTGTTCTGGACCAGTCTTTGCCTATGACATGCCTCTGCAAAGTATCCTTCAGGAAGGAAGCATTCTTATTTTTTGTCTAGTCTATACTGAATAGCTGTCTTCCCAACAGCACAAACCATGAGGTTTTACAACTAGCACAAACATTGGGGCATTGTTAAATTGTCAGAAACACAGAGACTACAGTTACACTGCTATCTACTGGTAGATTTCTTCTATGTGGATTGTGGGAATCTACACAGGCACGCTAAAAAAAATGGTTATCGATAAAAACCTGTTATTTTTCCCTACATAGAAAGTGACATTTAAAAAAACCCCCACCAAGTACTATCATTAATTGCACTTTTTGTACGGCGAGTTTATTCAGAGCCTCTAATTAACTGCAAGGTTGCATCTTACTGAATGCTGCATGGAAATACACAAAGAAATGGCTCTTTTCAAGTAGCTTCAAATCTAAACAGACAGTTGACACGAGAAGCAGGAAGAAAAGATGGGAAGAGACTACTGCAGACAATTAAATATACACAGAAACATATGTGAAAATACTAAACACATATGGAGATCCCTTACTAGAGTTAACAAATGAGAAAAAGGGCTCAATAAGAAACAAAGAGAAAAAAGCTGAGAATTGCTGCTCTCCTTCCTGCCGCTATCAACATGCAGTTCTGCTTCGTTTTCTCTCCAAGGTAAATGAGTCAGTGTGGCAGAAGCAGTGCCACAAACACTAGTGTAAGAAAAAGCACTCACTCTGACAGAAGAGTAAACAAAGGAATTCAGGGTGCAATAGCAGTTTCTGCAGCAGAAATTACCACTCTCCCTCTTTAGAGCAGCCTTCGACCTTGAGAGCTCATGAGAGCATGAAAAACTGCCAAAGATAATGTTAAACTTTGGGGCTACATCTCGCTATTCTCACAACCACGTGGATATCCAAGTCTGATACAGCAATAAGAATCAAATGGTGGCATTTTTGGAGTTGTCCTGTGCATGGACTCAGTGGTCATTGTGGGTCCCTTCAACTCAGAATAGTCTAGGATTCTATAAGAACTATACTTCAAGTTAGTGGCCTGATGTCCAGTGCTGCTGAACAGAGTTCACTGTTCATCTGTTCAACACTTTCAGTAATAAACAATGTGCTTTGAGAGGGTCAAGGAAAGTTCTCTTTGAAAAACCTAAGTAACATCTGATTGTCGTCAGAATGTTTGTTTTCTCCTTTTCTGCATTCATCTCCGTTCTGCATTGTGTCCTCATCAGCAAGTTCATGTACCTTAAAAAAATAATGCAAGAAGCTGGTTTTACCAAATGTATTTTTAATGTCTCTGAAAGATTAAAAGTAATTATGAGGTATATTGGCACCCGGCTGCAATGCAAATAATCACTTGCTGTATTTCTTTGCCTGCAGTTCTGTAGCGTGACTGTTCGGCACCAGCAGCTTGTGGAGTCTGGTGTGAACCCAACACAGATGTTTTCCAGTAGTTAGTCTGTGACTGTGACCAATATCTCCCAACAGAAGCGTATTCTAGTGCCAGAAAGACTGACGTTAATGCAAAGTCAGAATGCCTCAGCTTTATATCTCACAATGTTCTAAACAATATTGCTGAGCTTTGTCTCTGAACTTAATTTTTTCCCATGTTCACAATCACTATGTCTTCTAAACTATGACAGTTTTAACACAACTATTGTATTCTTCACACCTGCATCAAAAATAATTACTTCAAAAAGCACAGGTTAAGACCCATGTCTCTCTGAAGTAAGACAATTTATCCTAAATCAATTCAAGCAATACTCCTTGAGATAAATTTATGTGAAAGTTTGTCAGCTGTGTGATTCAAGCTATAGATTCTTAATAGAGAAGAACTGAAACTCTTTATGAGACATAGGCAGAGATTTTGGAAGGTGTGAGAAGAGGTGACAGAAATGAAGAGTCATTTCTGTTCCTTTAGACTTCTGTAATCTTGCATTTTTCTGATAGCGAATGTGTTAGAAGTTTGTATCTCCTAATCAATTCATCACAGTGCTTAGGTTCTCTACATCATGCAGTCATTCTCTACATTATGCTACGAAAAAAAAAAAAAGTAGAATTTTCAAGCTTCAAGGAAGAATACTGGAATTTAAAAATTTAAATCAGCATCTTAGAATATTTCTCCCAAAAGCCAAGGCTTCTCTCACTTACTACCTCTTCTAAAGTATTCAAGCTGCCAACAAAATCAAGTCTACCTTAGCAATAATTATATTTTGAGAGCACACTTGAGGATGTAGGGGCGGGTTTTGGTTCTGTATCAGCTTTTTATTCTGCTGCAGATATATATTTATTTTCTGAGGGCAATGAGCAAGGTTACTTTCCACTAAAGCAGAAATTGTCTTATCATCACTGGAATTGACTGGCATAGAAACTATGCAGAGAAAATGATTCCTGCTATTATTCCCATTTTGAGAAGAATATGTGTGCAGAAGACATAAATTTTAAAAAATCAAAATGGAACAGCATTCTGGAATAAGACTATTCCTTGTTGAAGTTACTCCATGATCACCTTCAGTCACACACTCTAAAGAAATCATCTTTGCTCCTTATCCTTGCATGCCTAAATGCTGACCATTAATTAGGTACAACCACTAGATCAGCAGCAAAATCAAAATATAACCAAGTCTTAATATCAAAAGTGAAGAAAATATAATCCAGAGAAAACATAAGTTGGGGTGAGGAAAAAAAGAGGTTTGGTATATGAGCACGTTGTTTCTAAGAATTCCCTCCCAGAAATACCACTCTATGACAATAAAACTGCAATTTAAGTCCACAATTACCATTTGACAGTATTTGAGGAACTTCAGTTATTATCTACTTTCAGAGCTACTCCAGTACCCGCAGGCACTGTAGAATTTCTCAACTCATTTCATCGTAGTGTCTCTACTGCTATGTCCTAGAAGTATGCAGGCAGGGGGATCAGAGACAATAAGTACTCTACAGACAAAAGAATTGGGTTCTCCCAAGGGTACTGAGCTTACAATGTAGATCCCAATGTGAAACCTTGAGAAGGAAAGGGATAATGTTATACTGTAACACAAGAGCTCAGTGGAATCAGAAGTTTGTCATAAAGGGCTCACTGTTTTGGCAACACTCCTGGGCACCTTTTCTCACTCCAGTGGCACAACACTCTAAGAAAGTCTATCAGCTGTGGAAGGGCTCTCCTAACCTGGGAGACTCTCCTGGGGAGAGATGGCTACTTCCAACCCAGAGCACCCTTGGACACAAAGCCATCATGGACAAACTGGAAGTGGTTTCAAAAAGATCCAACATCTGTGGTGGCAAAACAACCTGTGGAGGCCAGACTTCAGGCTGAAAGATCTTCAGGCTGGGTTTAAAGATAACCTCAAACATATAAATGGAGGATTTTGAGCTTCCTTCAATGTAGCGACAGCACTGGATACTTCTCCGGAACAGGCTGACGTATAGTTTTAGCTAAGCAAAATTTAGCTCTACTACAAATTTTGCAGTAAAAATTAATGTGACTTGATTTGTGGCCATTCACTTCAGCCAAAATGAATACTTAAAAGGGGTCATTTGTCATGTTTGTGTTGGTCTTACTCCTACTAATAATTCCCCTTCTCTTTACCTGTTTTTCATTGCCAATATTTTTGTCTTCATGGTCTTTCTCTCTTCATCCTTAGTCTCCTTTGTGTCTGTCACATACATTTATCCCTGTTTCCCTTTTCTCCCAACCAGCTCCTACCAGGCATACTGAATGGATTATTCAGACAAAGTAAGTCCTCCTGTTTTATGCTTACTGATTTCTCAGAGAAGAGACGCTGTTTTCTGAAGCATCAATCCAGCTCATCAAGGAAGTGGCTAACACCAAGAGCAGCAGGAAATTAGTGTCAGCTCATTATGAGAAAAAAATCCAACAAAACTCAAACACCCAACACCTGTAAATCTACAATTTCAAATCGGCAGGATGGGAGAGATGACTATTTTAAGGGAGTCCATTAATATATTAAGGCAAGTTCCAAAGTAAAAAAACTGTATACGTGACAGCAATTCAAGCTATTCTATTCGTGATCAGCACAAGGCCCACTTGGATCTAAGCCAACGGATTTGGGAAAATCAGATTAAAAATAGATTGGCACGCAATACTTTAGCTGAACAAATATCCAGGAAGGTATGAAGGATATGTCCTAAGAGACACAACAAAAAGAGAATATGTCAGTGAGCATAAGCTGCATTATCAATGCCATTACAACACTGCGGCTCTTCCCAGTCTTTTCTCACTGTTCTAGAAGCTTATGACTTATACTGGTTTCTCTCATCTTCATTAAAATCCAAGTAAACAGAGATTGAACCACACATGAACCTAGCAGTACCTGAATTACAGAACCGATTTCAATATTGACCTTTCCTTTTAAATGCTTAGAAGCACTGGAAGTGATTGCTCTTGAGGCTGGCTCCCTTCAGTCACTGGCAATCAGGTTAGATTTTCCTCTTTAAGCAAAGGGAACTCTTCAGCTCAAAGACTGGATAGGTTTTATCTTTTGAACAACATTAAAATTGGCTCCAGAATATCACACTTCTGTGAGCTAGATACATTTAATTCAAACTTAAATATATTTATACAAATCTTTAATTTACTGCTCAACTTCCAATAAATTTACCTGGTTGAACTTAGCACAACAAAGTCTCTCAGTCTCTTCTTACAGAAGACTTGCTATTCTCATGAATATCCTAGTTTCCTTTCTTTCCACCTGTTCCAGTTTGAATTCACCTTAACTAAAAGCAGGAAAGAAAACTATTAAAAATATCCTAGATGATTATTTTTGCAGTTGATGTGTGTTATTTCTTTTGCTAGTGCAAATATCTCACCCAGCACAGCCTAAGATTATATTTGCCCTTTTCATTTATGGGTTACACTGGTGGCTTGCAGCCATCCTATGACTTTCTCCTCCTCTGTCATTTCCAATTAACAAGCTCCTAGCTTATAACAGAAATGTATTGTTTTTGTGCATGATCTTGCACTTTGTCCTATTGAATTTCATTCAGCTACTATTACTGTAGTCCTCAAGGTCATTTTATTCTTCCTGTATGGAATTCTGAACTCCCCATCTGACAGGACACACAAACTTTTTGGGCTTCAGAAAAATTGCATTTGCTAATCTCTTTTTTTCAAGAGAATTACTACAATTTTTTTATACAAGGTATAGCAGCAATATTTCAGGGAGACTGGCACGTAACCTCACTACAATCCGCTTGGCATAATCTCAGCGTGTGTCAGGCAGATTACATTCCATACAAAACAGAGAGTGTAAACTCTTGCTTAGAGATGTAGCCAGGTATGACTTGACTGCACATATTTACTGGATAGAGAGCAGCTACTTCATTTATCATGAAAAAGTTACCTCAATGAAAACTGTATACCTCTAAAGACAAGTCTAACTTAGGCAAGTCTAACTTAAAAGCAAGTCTAATTTATCTTTTTATGGCACAGGAAACTCCCTCTTAAATAAGCTTAGAGAAAAATGAACAGGTATCCTAGATCTAGAACACTGGAAAATTGGAATATAAACTTGAGTGATGAACAAACCAGTACTAACCCCACGAAAGTGAAGTCTTAGCCTATCCGTGATGATGAATCTACCTGTGCAACAAAGAAATCTATTTTTCAGAGTTTTTCTCCTGCTTTTGAATTTTCCATCTCAAAGGTTTGAAAGATGACCTATATCAAGAATAACTGTTTTCACAGTGTTTTACAAAACAGCTTAAAAATACTTAGAAAACAATGCAATTGATACACATCAGAACTTCAAGAACATTAGGCACATGACTATTAATAGTGAAAGAAAGAATGAAGATTGGAGATGGATCCTTTTATTCCTTAACTGGGAGATTAGAAGCACAAAAATCACATGTCAATTTTTCCCTTAGGTTTATTTAAGCACCAGCAAATCAATTTTTTGAAATTCGTAAGTCCATTTCTATCCTGCAGAAAAACATTAGTGAAACACACTCTGCACAGAAACCCTGCATGGGAAAGCAGGTACTGCTAATATGCTGCATAGGAAAAAACCAGCACCTTGTGAGAATCCTTTCTTCTTATCCCTTCTGCCTCTCAGCCCCCCTCTTCATCTAGAAACACAGAGGACACATTTTGCCATAGGCTTAGGTATCACCTTCAGTCCTCTCTCTGACCATATATAGTTTTGAGAGGCTAGAGGACACATCTGCATTGATCTGCCACTGTGACCTGCAGTGATCATATGTGCCAAGACAGGGTATGCATCATGCAGATCTACACAGCAATTCCTAGTATCCTTTTTCCTAAATGTTACCGAACGCTTAAGAATCTTGGTTTCTCATGGCATTTGCTGAATTCTTCTCATATTACTGTGTTCCTGCTCAAAAATGTAAATGTAGCCGCAAAACATTCCAAAATAATTAGGCAAACTTCATGAACTTCAAGTAAGAGTATAATTAATAGATAGCAAAGTGGAACAATTGGAGCTTTTCCAAGAGCCTCCTGGAGCACTCACCTGAGTCTAATAAGCAAAACTCTTGCAGTGTCACATCAAACTATATACATTAGCTCTAAAGATAGTGATGTGAACAGTTTCTGGAAATCGAAACAGTCTTAAAGTGAAACACAGATTTTCTTGTAATTTTTAATTTTTTTTTCTTCTGGTTTTGTTATATATTTTTATATGCATAGTTGGGAGAATTGCCGTCAAACAATTTTATGAGATGTTTAATATCTTGGACGACTCAAGTTAATTCCTGTTGGACCATTCTAATGGAGTCTTGATTTTAAGCATGTGCAAATAAAGGGGAAAAAAAAGAAGGAAAAATAAGAATCGAACATGGTCATAAGTGACAGGTACTTGATATTTGCTACTCAGCAGTCACCAGAGTCATTTGCAAATAACACATCTACCATTGCCTGCGTCCTAAAAGATAGTTTTCTGGCTTTTTGTCCTGAGGGTATTCTGGGACCTGAACATAGTTTTTGTTTTGTTTTGGGTTTTGAGGGGGTGTTTAAGTATACAATTATGAAATGTTGATACAAACACCTTTACAAAACCTACATTCACAAGAGAAGCACTGACTAGTAGTCATGTTGCCACGTGAAACAGCACTGTGGATAAATATCTAAAGATAGAAGAAAACAGAGGCTTATTTGCAAAACAACTTGGGAAGGTCTCCAGTGGTGTTATCATTGGTGCAGATACCCAAGTCCATTGTGCCTGAACATACAAAATGGATGAAGTCACTAGTGAGAAGTGCAAATTGACTGAACAGAGTATCAGAGACTTCCACAATGTTGGCTTAAATGCAGGTAAGGAATTCCATCCTTAAAGTCATCACACTTTCCCAAACTAGCAGTGTGTCACCAAGAGTAACTTTTGCAGCTGAACTGACAATAACATTTGGTCTGCATTACCCATTGTACATTTCTTTGTATTAAGACCATATTATGCAAGGACATAGCACACAAAGATACCATTCTCCCATTCTATTAAGTGGCAGTCCCTTCTTTAGTCTATAAATTCAAAACACATGTATCTCAAGGGCCATTCGAAGGGAAGAGTACAAATGAGTATTTTTTAAATAACACTCTAAAAGGATCATGGAGCTCAGTGTCTTAGGAATTAGTACAAAGGCTACAGCTGCCAGGAAGCCCTGGGCATTTGGCATTGCAGCCAAACACCCAGAAAAGGAGTGGAGCTCTGGCAGGCTGTGTCTGGGCTGTGTCTCTCTGCAAGAGAGCTCAGAAACTCTTGCACTTAGGCTACCATACAAGGAGCATTTTAGGAAACTTGACTAAAAATGGGGCAACTTTCCTGGTTATCAGAGAAAGATTCAAGTGCAGCTGTTCTTCCATATGGCTACAGAGGCTCCCAGGGGTGAACTCTGTGTCAGAACCCCAACACACTCGATAATTCAGCTTCAAGCAGTTAACCTTTGGTTTCTATTGCAGTAAAATTACACTGGACTGCTTGGGTGTCATGTCAGCGTAACACATAATTCTTCTATCATTCTGCCTGAATTATGCTCCCTTATGAAAAATGTTGATAGATGATAATTTGACATAAATATACTAAAGACCAATTAATTTCAAATATTTCAGTACTTAAAGGTCATTAGCCCCCTTTACAAAGTGGAGTTCTGATTTCTTCACCTCTATGTGTTGAGTAATGCCTAATCTGTCTGATTTGTAAAGCTAAAGTATTAATAAGGCAAAATTAGTTTTATACGATGCAAACTGGTTTTCTGTTTTATTATCTTACACAACTATTCTTTTTTTCCTGGCAAGGGAAAACAGAAGACTGTCATTCATTTCTGCAGACTTAAAGATCCATTATCTTACGCAGTGGTTTAGTGTTAAATCTGGCAGGTGTTGGGTTGGCAAATGTAAACAAAAGTACCAGCTACTCTGGAACACTGGGGTATGCCTCACATTCAACAAAACACTAATGTCAGTAGCTTGATGGATCCGTTTTATAACAGGAAAACCTATTTCAATTAAATAGCTGCCATTTTAAGAAAGGACATCACAAAATAAACAAGCTTATTGTAAGAATGACTTTTTTTCCCTTTAATGCTTCTCTGTAGTGATGTTTAAAGAGATTTGTATCCGTTTGATTGACACTGAAGTAAGAAAAAAACGTCGAAGGAAACTACATCCAAAAGCATGACCACTTCACAAAAGTAATTTCTTTCTCAAAATTTTGTTGCTTTCTTCTGCTGCTTTACTGGTGCTTTCAAATTGCTGTACATCGTGGTAGGTAGGGTGCTGAACAAAATGATCCCCCTTCTTTCCAGCCACCCTTTACTTTCCACAATAAATTGCTTTGTCCAAAGAGGTACTTCAGAGAGACATTTATTGTACCAAACTAATGCACTGTAATACAATTGAAATTGCACTCTCATCTTCCCACCTCCCTCACAGCTCTACAATAAGAAAGCTTAATCCTGGCGAATTTTACCAGCCATCAATGCTGACACTGCCTGGTTGCTTAAAATAAATATAAAAACAAATAACACTTTATTTTTCATGGAATGGTTTGGGTTGCAAGAGATCTTAAAGATCATCAGGTTACAAAGCCCCTGCTGTGGACAGGGACACCTGCCACTATCCCAGGTTGCTCAAAGCCCCATCCAACCCAGTTTTGAATATTTCCAGGGATGGGGCACCCACAATTTCTCTGGGTAACCTGTGCCACTACCTCACCATCATCACAGTGAAGAATTTCTTCCCAATATCTAAACTCACATTCTGTCAAATCCATTCCCCCTTGTCCTGTCATACCATGACCTCAACAGTCTCTCTCTCCAGCTCTCTTGGAGCCCCTTTAAGTACTGGAAGGTGCTAAAAGGTCTCCCTGGAGCCTTCTCTTCTCCAGGCTGAATGATCAAGTTTCCTAGACTGAGTCCAGAGGAGAGATGCTCTAGCTCTGTGATCTTCTTTGTGGCCTCCTGTGCACACACTCCAACAGGTCCACGTCCTTATGTCGGGAGGCCCGGAGCTGGATGCAGCACTCCAGGTGGGATCTTGCAAGAGTAGAGGGGGACAACCAACTCCCTTGACCTGCTGGTCACATTTTTGTAATGCAGCACTAGGCATGGTTGGCTTTCTGGGCTGTGCCCACACGCTGCTGGGTCCGGTTGAGATGCTCATTCACCAACACTCCCAGGTCCTTCTCCCCAGGACTGCACTCAATCCATTTTCTCCCCAGCCTGTTTTGGTGTTTCATTTTGACCCAACTGACCCGAGCCGTGTGCAGGACTTTGCACGCAGCCTTGTTGAATCCTCATGAAGTTTGCAGAGACCCACCTCTCCAGCCTCTCCAGGTCCCTCTGGATTACATCCCTTCCCTCCAGCCTATCGACCACACAGCTCAGTGTCAATGGCAGAATTGCTGAGGGTGCATCATACTAGTACTTGTACATTTCCTTTGTATTTGGGAAAATAGTGCAATTTTCTGTACTAGGTAAGATTCAGGCTAAACAATCCTGTAAGCCAGTGTTCTGGGTTTTTGCATTTTTTTTCCTCTAAATTACATACATTACATATTTAACTTTTAAGATTGTTGTTTTATTTTTCCTGCCAGCATTGTACATGAAGCTTATTAGATACTGACCTAAATCCATCTCTCTTCATTTCATTGTAGTATGGCAGACTTTGTGATGGTTCTAATCAGCCTTAGTAGAGCTGCCCACCTCAATTCCATTAAGGAAAAGGCAACACATGCACACTACCTTAACCTATTGGTGACTTCTGGATCAAGCAAGCAAAGTCCACAGAGATAAAACAGCTGTCCTATTTTATAAATAATAAAATTTTATATCTTTTTTTGTTTCTTTTTTCCCTCTTCACTGAAAAGTAAAACAATTTAATAGAATACAATATATTAAACAAACCTGGAACTGTAAATAAATTTATTAAAATAGCAGTTTTTCAGCTTCCAGTTAATTTTCTGTCTCTCTCATCATTCAGTTTTACTTTCCATTTTGAACTCCGAATGAGTCTGAAGATATTGAGAAGGCAAAAACATTCCAAATTCTGCCTATCCTAAAAATGACCTATATCAAAGCTTCCTTGTGCTAAACGTTGCTACTGGGACTAATTGAATCAGACCAGGGCTGTTATCATTTCATATAGGAAAAAAAGTTTAAAAAGTCATATTTTCTTAATTACTATTTAAAAATTAGTATTGCATAAAGTGTCTTTTTAAAAGAAGCAATAAAATTTCAGATAAAAAAAATAACAATTAAATTCTCACATTCTGTCTGAAGTGTAGCCTTATAGCTGTGATAAATCCAGCTCCAACATCACAGCCTTTCCACATAACATCAAAAGGCACTAACAGAGAAGAAATTATTTAATGAGTCCCTAGCTGATAAAGTGTAGGACAGATAAAGAAGTTATATAACATGAAACCTGCAGTCAGAGCAAATACCCACCTCACAGTTTACTGTTACATTGGTTTAGTCAGTTTTTTAGAACATTAATGGTCCAGCAACCCAGAAACCAACAGTTAATTGCTAGTAATGATTGGTTTCTTGGGGATTATCGCTTAAATAAATCTCAAAAGTTGTGTGTTGTCGAGTAACTTACTATTTCCTTAAAGTTGGCAGCAAAACCCAACAGTTAGATAGTGTTAGTCAGCCTAACCATTAATCCTGATCCCCTGAGTTCACCCATTAATTCTAATCCCTTGCATACACTGAAAGCAAATTACAAAAATCTCTGATTGTCTTCAAGTGTTCTTTTGAAAAAATGTTACTGAATATCTTGACAGTGGAAAATCTAGTCTCCTACTCTCACTTATACTCACAGCAGAAACAAGACATGCCTGAGTGTGGACCTGAAAATTCTCAAATGTAAATTTGCAGTCATCATACATTACTGAGACCATGTGTTTTGTGTTCTGTTTCCAAAAAAATAAGGAGGTTATTAAAATTAACTAAATCTAGATGAAAATAATGGCCACTCTGGTGACACATAATAATACAGAATTATATCAACACCTCGAATTTCATACATTGCATTTTGATAGTCTTTAAACTAACATCAAACTCTCCAGTCAGGCCAATTTTTTGATGCAGCAAAAGGACAAAAAGCACGAAGAAACAACAATCAGTTTTACGGAGGGACCTTTTTTATGTCAACAGGTAAACCCTTGCTATAAATTTGAGGCTTCATCATCTGATTTCCAATGGCACTAGAAGTCCCAGTTCTTCATCTCATTGATGCTGAAAGGAGTAATTTTGGGAACTAATAGAGATAGGGAGCCATGATTAAAACTACCAATGTAAAGTGGTACCCTCTCATTCTGTTGTGACTGTCTGACGTCAGCTATGCTTCATACCTCTGTAGAGTCTGATTTGATACCTCTGGAATACTTCTGGAAGTCAGATATTTCTGACTTAAAAAAGCCTTTGCAGAACTAATTGCATCATTTCTGCTGAGAAGTCATAAGATGTCTGCAGCAGTAAATCCAACCTACTTTTAGACATCATAGATTTGCTATCAGTGACTCCTCAGCTCCTGAAGGGTCTTGTTAAAAGTAACAGATTCCCGTGATGCACAGGGCCTTCCCACATCCCCATTAAGTTCTCTGCAGTAAAGAAGTTGGGAAGAAACAAAAAAACTTCTGCTAACTGTGTTATAATTTAAAACATGATTTATAGTCATGAAGAATTTGTTCCACAGGGTTTTAGTAGGGTAAGCAACAGGTAATAAACCCAGAGAAATAATTAAAACCAAATTCATAAGATAGGAGATGAAATAGAGGCACAAAAAAGCAAATGTAAATAAAGCACAACTCCTATGAATGAGGGTAATCCAGAAAAACTCAGATCTGTATTATGTTTCCAACAGGCAGCTGCTAACATCTCTGTTTACATATGAGCAAACTGAGGCATAGAAAGGTAGTGACCTGAAAGGAATACCAAGCTAAGAAAAGTACACATCCCAGCACACAGCCCTTGTGATTCCATTCTCCAGAGACTCCTACAAAAAATTGTGACAATGAATAAATAAATAATAAACCCTTTCAAGCCAAAAATTTAAGTCCTGAGTCATTTAATAACTTTTTCTGAAAACGTTTGAGAATCCTACACATTCCTAGGGTGAACATTTGTACTAGAGTTTAAAAAAAAATAAAAACAAACAAAAAAACCCCAAACCCCTCACCAACCAGCTGTAGCTTGCCTTAAATGTTTCTAAAACCTGAAATTTATAAGAGCTTCTAGTGAAACACACTGATGTGTTCAACTGATGATCCCCTTTTTTTTTCTTCAAGGTAATGATTCCAATCAGTTTTACATCAATCTGTTAAAAAAAAACAGAAGGGCATAGGTATAATTTCCTTCATTGCAAATTTCATATATCAAGAGAAATTAAAGAAGTCATCACTTTCCCACTGCAGTTTTCTTTCTATCTTGGTTGATAATCGAAGTGATACTTTCCAAGTGTGAATTCTCTGAGCATTGTATTTCTCTGAACAGAAGAAACAGACGGTAAAACTGTTCTCACCTGCTACCAGGTCCTCTAACCAACCCTGGTCACTAACTAGATCTCACCTCTATTTCACAGCTGTAATTTTCAAAGCTATTTCTTTTTTACCTCCTTAGCTTTTATTGCTACCAGATACAATTCTCATTTTCTAAGAATTGTTTTTTTCATTACGCTCATCAGAAAAAAGGCTATGGGTTTAGACATCCTCAATAGTTTTTCCTACAGATAAGAGTCACAAGATAGCTTTAAACAAAATATATGGAGCTATTTCTGCATAGAGCAATTACATACAAGAAAAGGTTATGCAGGTACTGAGAGAGCTCTACTATTATCAGTATTTATTTTTTTATTACAGCAGTGGTACCTAAGCTCAGACTGTTTTGAACATTATTTTCAGGCTTTCTTGCAAGCAACCGAATCCTTACATACAGTATACTTGCTCACACCTTAAAAGTATGTACAGATTTTTACATCTCAAAATTGTCACTGGTCTATTATATAGAAGAAAACATCAAAGCTTGCAAAAGTTTGCCCCAGACTCCTTTAACTGCTCAGAAGGCAGCAACTTAAATTGATCGCTCAATGAAACTCTGAGTCTCAAGACACCACGGAGACCCTTGCAGGATTGACTCATAACCTAGGAATTTATGCAAACGCTACACCTGCTTTTAATAAACTTGCCAAGTCCCATCCCTGTCACAATACACACAACACGGGTTGAACAGATGTCACCTAACGATTCATTCCTGTGAATGAACACAAAAGTACAAGGAGGAAAACACTGCTCAACAGGACCACAAAGCCCAATTACAGCTTTCTCCTCCTCCTCACTTTCTTCTCTGCCCTGTAGTGCTAAGGCAGATAAAACAAGCATATGTGACCTAGGTCTCCATCCCACCTCAGCCCTCAGGCATCTCAAGAGATGACCACATTCCCACAGGCTTACAGCAAACAACACTAAAGTGAATATTGTAACCACTCACTGTAATTATTACACAAGGTATCTGTTAGCAGGTATATTAACCTACCACATAAGACACAGCTGCCTCAGGAAAGTTTAGAAAACTCTCAAAAAAATATGCATAAGTAACTACAAAAATATAGTAGACAACTGTTAAAATAACTTTGAATACAGTAAAGCATATCTGCTGACTTACCAGCACAAAAAGAATTTATGGAAATAAATTTTGGAAAGTAATATAGCCATGTTGCTAAAAATGCAGAGCAGCTGCTTCAGTTATTATAAAAAGGCTAATTTTTACTCATTTGTTTTACTCATTTGTGACATGGTTTCGTAGCAGAGTAACAGCTGCAGTTTCACCCAGCTGCATCCTGATGCTAAATGCACACTTTAAGCCGTCAGACGAAAGTATAGATTGCTTTACTTTACAGCACTAAGTACAATGTCTTTCCAAGAAATACCCTGAAGGTCATTGACAATTAAAGCTCCCCAAGGTCTCTTTCACTCAGGGAATGGTGACTAGCAGACACAAGGTCTCCAGAAGTCAGACACGGTATAGCAACATAGCAAGTAGTAACTGAGCTGCATGGATTTAAAAGGATGTTGAAAGGGCTTCCTACCTGGTACAAGTTGCTACTCCCCCTCACAGCCTGGAACCCTAGATGTTGGCTCTTCTCCTTAATTTCTGAGGTAAAACGAATTTCTCTACTAAGAATTTTTTAAAAAAAAAAAAAAAAAAAAAAAAAAAAAAAAAAAAAAAAGAAAAAAAAGAAAGAAAGGATCTATTGGCTGCTGCCTCCTCCTTAAAAAGGTTACTTCAAATGCCTCTCTCGCTCCCTATTTATTTTCTCTCCCTCCCAGAAGAGCAGTTTAGAGGGAGAGTAACGGAGTGTTTATCCTGGCTCTGAGGATGCACGCTTGTGCGATAACTGCCTGCTCCCTGCAGTATAGCCGGCATGATGTGATGTGCATACTAAAGCAGTTTGCATTAGGCAAGGCTTAGCAGAGCCAGCTTCCCAGTCTCCACCTTCTATATCACAGAGCGAGCTTGCTTCCTTGAAAATAGTGGGGCTGTAATGACAAGATGATAGGGCTCTGGTTATAGTATAAATGCATTTTCTTTGAAAATAGTCTTTAAGGATAAGGTTATATTTATGTATCACCTGTGAAAACATAGAAGCAGCTATAACTGAAAATGCAATACAGTCTTACAAATGTGCAAAAATTCCCTGTTGTTTGCTGTCATATGACAGATGATACTAAAAACAAAAACTAATGAGACATCTCCAGTTAGGAAACATTTATCTACTGCCATCTATCAAACAAGCAAAGGCGTAAATAAATAAATAACGCCTCGAAGAACAGAGAGGCTAAAACGTCTACAGACTCAAAGATAAATGTGTGATATTTATACACTATAGTCACGAATGAACAACAGATACATTATGAACAAGAATTAGCTCTAAAATACTACATTTATCATAAATCTGAATAAATATTAGAGAAGGGCTCAAGCTGTAAAGCTCTGATTTGGATTTTGAACACTCTACAGCTCAGAAGTGTCTGAATCTGGGGATTTGGCTCTGGCCTCTCTATCTGTATTAGCTGCTCATGCACACACTTACAGAAGTACACAAAATAAATAAGATGATACATGATGATGTGAAAAATCCCATGGCTTGCCCAGGTGTAAGAGTACAGTATGCCAGTATGTGAGCTACTTACGTTTGTCCCATTGTTTTTAAAGTCGGATTCAATTCTTAGTTACAAAGCATTGAAAAAATTCCTCATTTCCTGACTTCAGGGAAGGAGCTCAAAACAGAGCAAAGCTTTCAGGCCTGATTTTTCCTTCATCAACAGGAAACTGAATGCTTATATGGGTTTGCAGCGCTGATTTTTTATATGAATCAACTTTCTTATTCCAAGTATTCAGCATATGCTTCTTTCCTGCATTTTCTTTTTACCTTCTTGGGTTTTCTTCTCTCTAGTGGGGTAAAGGCAAGGTTCAGTCTGACTAATAAGCATTCAGTCAACAGTATTCCAATTTCATAGGCATGTGATGTTGCTGCCCACTTCTCACTATCTTTCCAGTAAGTATAAAGCCAGTTATTAATAACATTAGTACTAAGAGTCATAAAAACATTGAATGGCCACATAAAGCTGGACTATTGTGCCTCTTGTTAAACTGTCTGGGGTCTTTCTCGATTTTGCATCATGCTGAGCACTTTCAGGAGCATCAAGACTCACCAGGGACATTTTTATTCCTTCCTGCCTACAGGTTAGGAGTTTTGCCTGAATTGTCTGTATATTCAGAGTAATTCTATAGTTACATGTTTTTTGGCTCATATTCAACTTTTCTACAAGTAATTTTTCTCCCTCCGTGCTGATCACCTCTCTGGCATATTTATGAAAGGATCAGCTTTGGATGGGTCATTCAGGAGAATCTGCCTTAAGTTTTATCTCGAGGGAGTTTCTGACATGCCTAGCAGCAGTATCAGGTGGGGGGTTTTGTTTGGTTGGTTTTGTTTTTATATTGAGCATGGATGACCAGTCTGCACAATCTTCCAGCAGACAGCTGAAAAACACTTTGTGCAATTACAATATTAGTATATTTTCCTCTCTATTAGGAAACGAAAACAAGGGGGGGAAAAGCAGTACCCTGAAAGATTGCATTTGCCATTTTATGGCTTCATCACTCAGGGAACCACAGTCCTCTTACATAAACTTGTATACCTAAAGCCATCTCATTGGATGAGTTCTCACCTTACAGAAAATGTTAAGGGTAAAGTATCTCATATCCATGATCTAGTTTTAATATTAGTTGTTTACTTTTAGTTACAAAATTCTTGCAGTTATCCATTTTGTATATGATATTTTAATATTCCTTTATCCTGACAATGTCTCTTATCTTTACATGCAGCAGACTTTATCATGCAGCATTTATACAAGGATCATTCTTGTAAACATATTTTTTATTGCTCTCAAGGCTGATTCTTGATGAATTTCAATAGAAAATTCCTTTTAGTCTATTACTTCTACACGTAAAACAAATGTTTTTCATGCTTGAAAAAAGCATTTGGATATTGACTCAGAAAAGCCTATTACAAAATATCTCTGTTCAATACCAGAGTGTCACATAGTATAATAAATTTACAGTTGGGCATCCACATAGTGAACTCCCCTTTCTTTTCAATGTTTTGACTGAAAACACTCGAAAACCTTCTTGAAACATCACGGAAAAGCAAAACAAGCCAAAATCTCTACACTTAGTGCCACTACTTGAAGATAGACTGATAGATAGATAAACCTGGTTTATAATTGGGCATGGAAAATATGGTAAGTATTCATTGGAACATCACTCACATTGGACATGAGGTACAGATGTGTGCAGACACAGGTATGTGCACAATGATACACAACACATTCACAACAGCAAGTACTGAAGCTTTACAACCTTACAAGACAAAACATGGCAAAAGAAGAGTTATTGATTTATTCCTTCTCTTTGGCTGCATGTACCTTTGATATCTATTAAAAGATGGTGTTTTTTGCACACTACCATTGATGAAGCTTGAAATGTCTATTCCAAGTACAGTCTACATTGATTCAAAAATTGTCATTGTGGGTATTAATAATGCATCAGAAACTGCTGAAATAAATTGCAAGACTTCACTATTTCTTCATGTACTTTTGATAAAGACTCAGCACATCACTTTGAAGATATCCATTGAGATACCTATATACCTATGTATACCCTATACATATATATATGTGCATGCATGTGTAGATAAATGGAGTTTTTTTAATTGCCATAAGATTTTCAGAAGAGCACTCCACTATCTACAGTCAGCTAAAGAAGGCTTAAAGAGAATGCGTCACATATATAATTGTTGCCAGGAGTTACTCAAAAGGCTAGCAACAGGAAAAAATTGAACTGCCTGTAGCCAATTTTAATACAACCTGTTATTCTTCCTATCCTATGACAGACATGAGTTCTGAGTGAAATAGAAGTAACATTTGGCTGGCTAAAAAATCTTTACAGACAACTCTGCCAACAGACATTACACATTAACATTGACAATGTCTGATGTTCATTGTGCAAACATTCTCCTTGTGTTTCAAGTCGGAGCCAAAAGATATTTTATGGCTTACATAAAGTTTAGTGGCAACAGCAGAGGCATATTTTTATGGACAGTAGAGAAAAAGTCCTCCTGTTCCTGAAAAGGCTATTGGGAAACAGCTGGCAGTGACTGCCTATTGAGAAGTACAGATATTGCAATGGAGTATGAAATATACCTGTCACTCTCATGCTTGCCAGGGTGGATGCAAGTACTAGGCATTGTAGAATTTTTTTAGGCATTAATCACATCTTCTAAGAAAACTCTGGAAGTTGAGTTACAAAATAATCATTTCCCACTGAAATAAAATGGAGCTGGGTTGGGTAAGGTATCTTTTTTGGGGGTAGGTGGGAAGGGAATGGGAAGGAGCCATTCTAAAAATGCTAATTGCTTTGAAACACAAAGGTCAACTGCTCACCAGACTATCTAAAGCTGGGAGTTATGCAGCCACATAAGTCAACACAAATGTGTTTAAAAAGGCATTTTCTTCCTTACTAGACAAAAGAAAAATCACATATTCAAAATAAAAATAAAGACTTAAAAAAATCCAAATTTATAAAAATTTGAATCAAAAGGTTAGTTCTAAATAAAAAGGATAATATACTATTCATAGTAAAATTAGCTTTACTATCTTACATAGCTAAGCTTTAATCATTGCTTACCAAAATATGATACATGTGTTCCAGATATTCTGGTGCTTCCTTCCTTATTGCCTTTGGCAGGTGTCATGACTCTATGCTTCTTGGTGTTTAATGTTTGAAAGTCTTATTGCGAAATAGTAACATCTCCATTCCATGCCGACAAACTTTATTGGCAATAATTTCAATGCAGGATAAAAGCTTGACATGTCACTATAAGCCAAGAGCTGGAACTGGGGCCAGGACACAAAGCTGGTCTCACTCCTCACTTGCTCAGAAATATGAAATTTATTTAATGAAGACACAATGCTCTGGCCCACCAAAGAAAGTTTGATACTATTACTATTTCAAGTCAATAACTTCTCTGGACATACATTTCTCTGTGTCTCTACCTGAAAAAAGTAAAAAGCTTTCAAAGATACACTAGAGAAGTCTGCTTTGCAACAGTTACGTGATCAGCCTAAAGATTATTAAACTGATTTGAATTCATCTATAGAAAAAGGAGAAAAAAAAATGGGAAAAAATATTGCTTTTTGGCTCTCATATTGAGTTTGCTTTTGAAATAGGCAAATTATTATGCATCTTCATTAAATAGTGTCTATATTTGAAAGGAATGTTCCTGTTCATTACCTGACAGAGCTCAAGTGTAAAAAGGCTGAAGGCCAAAAAAAGTGCTCCATATGATTAGCTCTGATTTTCTGTTCTACATAGAGTACATCATTAAAATGAAATTACTATTCACTGTAACCAATATAATTCAGTTCAACTGCTAAAATTAGTGTTTTCTCAAACTCCATTCTAGAAGAATGATCCAGTCTCCTGCTCTGGATACATATTTTTGCAGAGACAGAAAAGAGCGGGGTAACCAAGTCTCATCACGTTTGGGCACAAGCCATTGGGAGATGAATAGAAAACTTTGCTCAGAGTACAATTTTCTTTGATCAAAAAGTTATTTAAACACTGTTGTTTATCGATTTAATATTTAAATTAGAAATTATAATCCTGTGGATGAGAATAGGATAGGAAATTCTGTTCTATTTAGGAGAACAATAAGAAAGCTCTAAAATACCAGAACACGATAGCAGGTTTTTTTCTTTCCAGGAAAGCTAATCTATATTTAATAACAGAGCACCAGGAGAGGGGCACTCATAACAGGATGAGAAATATTACAGTGTTTCTCTTGTTAAGCAGTGAAATATAGCCATTAAATCGTTAAAACCTCTGTAGTGCTTAAATATGACAGAAGAAAATTGGTCCCAATGAGATGATATGATCCTATTACAGTCTTTTAGAATGGTGAATGTGGACAGCAAGATTGGGAGCTACAGTATTTTTCAGTGAAATTTCAGGGCATAACCACCATTGTAGTGAATCAATTTTGACTTCCCAGAGAGATTTATGCAGAGATGCAGAATTCAGCACATTAATCCCTTCATGTGTCCCCAGAGGGGAAACACACTGCTTATTAAACAACTCTTAAAAAGAGTGTTTTCAGACACATATTTGTTCTCCAAAACCAAAGTTAACAATTTGGATAATAACAGTACTTTTACTGAAATAAAAATAACACCATCCCCACACATGTGATGGTACAACAGTGCACATGACAATGTGACAGGTTTGCAGAAGCCTTGCACTTTGTCTCTGTAGAACTCTGGGCCCGACAGCACAGACGTGGCCAGAACATCAGAAATGTTACTTTAGAAACTCACTTTCTGAGCCATGAAGAGCTGGGCAAAATTTTAAGCAGATCTGAAGGTGCTGCTCTGGGACTGATGAGGCACAAGCAGTCCCTCAACTCCCAAGGCAGGAGTGGCAAAGAACAACCTTTTCAAATTTTCCTGAAACAAGAGTTTTTCCTGTTATTTGTTTTAAATTATTTATTTTTATATTATTTGACATCCTGCCAGTTGAAGGATTTTCCCAGTATAAAAAAAAATCCACCAAAACCTCACAAAACCCCCAAATCCTGCAAGTACTTAATTGTCCTCCCTATAAATCAGCAAGGAGATGATAGAAAGTCTGTAACCCATGAGGCACACAGTGTGCCAGCTTTCCTCTAGTGCATCTGCTCAGCCAAAGCACAGCCAAGAGGTATTACCAGACTTCTTTGAAGACAGGAACTGCAGCAGCCAAGTACTCAAATCATTGCAAAATGGCTGCAAAGCAAAATTCTGTCAGGTGATTAATAGGCAGTGTTTTTAAAATTTCAATTTTAATTACCTGAAGACTGTTCACACATACCAGAAACACTCTTCAGGCAGTCTTATCATAATTTCTGCATTTTTATCCAGAATATATCTTGATAGAAGCCCTCGCACTTCCTCACAAATTGCCCAAATCCTACAACTTTACACTCTGTTTGAAATTCCTGATATCAGCCAATGAAAATAGAACAAATGTCAACAAATACCATTTCCACTCCAACTTTATCAGCCCTGACAGCCTTCAGCAGCTTACTGTCTGCTCATTCCTTTAATAACCTTATTTCTCAGTGTCATATGTTCTAGTTTATGACTTCCTTTTTAAATCAACTTGTATCACCCCAGAGTAAACAAAGCATCTACTTCTAGCAGTGTGGTGGAAACAGCACAGCTGGATAAAACTAGTGTCTAATCATGAGCCATTATTGCTTTTCCAGCAATGGTACCACCAGTGGCTCCACAGTGCTTTTCTAAAGCATCAGGCTCCTTTTTTTCTTATATTAATTAACTCGACTTATATTCCATCTTCAGTAAATGCATCAAAAATAGTATTTCTTAAGTTAATTGCATTTTGGGTCTAAGACTCTACGACTAGCTCTGAAATCTTGATTTATTTTTTGTTTCACTCTTTTCAAAAGGCAGTGGGCACATTTAACATACATCATTCCCTGTGTGATCATTTTGTTAAAGGTATTTTTTTCTTCAGGGGAAACAGGTTGAAAATTGCTGTTTAGAAGACTTAGTCAAGAAAACTTCAATTTTCATCTTAAAAGAAAGATCACTTCTGGTGCCCCACGCCAAAATTCCATCCTGAAAAGTCATTGTGGAATTGGTTCAAGACTGAAGTATAGTGTATCATAGATCCTGGCTGCAGAGCAAACCCAGGCACCAAACAAGAGCCAATAGTAACAGTTCAGCTGACTGGTGTGATGGTGATGTTCAAATTCATGTATAATTGTGCTAAAAAGTCTGAGTAAAGCCAGAGGATGGGCTTGCAATTCAGCCCAGAAAGCTCCTCAGGCCCAGCTTGCAGATATTAATTAATGTTGTCACAAAAATATTCCATTTCAATGTCTTAGGGAGAGGGAGGCAAAGGAAAAAACAGCCATTAAAAAATTTAGGACTTGTAAAAGGACAGACAAAAGGCCCACGTGATGTTTTACTTGTGTGGACTTGTGCTATGTAAGTAATGGTGAGCTATTTCTAACCACTTTTCTGCATATTACACTACATATGGTGGTAGGAGGACCCATATTTTAATTTAGCATTTGAGACAACACAGCTTATTTTTATTCAAAGTGCTTATTTCAGGTTCCTCCCCATGTACTAGGGTGCTCTTGTGAGAAAGCCCTGCTCAATGACCTTTGCAGAGATAAGAATTTATAACTTGGATTTTGTAAAGCTCAGTCAAAAATACTCATGTACCTTCTACATTCAGTAATGTCAAAGTAGGTCATAAAACATTAATAGAAGAAAGTGAAATTAAATTATGCTTAAAACTTAATTCAATACCTCTTGTGTCCCAAGTCTTTTATTCCTAAACTACTGGTCAATTTAAGATTTCCCACCTAATTTCTTGTCTTTTCACCTTGGTTTCTACATGCAGATGTAAGTAATGCAAAACTTCTCAGAGAAACTTGGCAAATTTTACGATTTTTTTAATTAAATTTTGCAAACAAAGTATTTGCTCCTTACTCTAAATGAGGGATGCTTGTAGCTTCCCCTCTTGAAAATAGATCAAAAAAGATATTTAGGGATTTAGCTAGCTATTTCTTCTGCAGAAATATAGTAACTTGGATACTCAGAAAATATGTTTCCACATATATAGAAATTAGTTGAACAGAAAAGTTTGTTTAAGCATACTGGATTTAACATTGTGTCTTTTTGTACTGTTTTCCTTTGTGATCCTCCTACGGGAAGCCCATAGTATCATTACAGAATTAATATGGTGAGAAAACTTTATTTTACTTTATTGAGGGAAAATAAATTTTAATCAATATAATCCAAATCAGCTTCTCTGCTCCTTGTTTCCATTTCCATATGAAATGAAAACAAATTCTCATGAGAATCAAACTAGATGATTCAACAGGAGGGAGACAGAATAGGAGACACCAAACATTCTTTCAGAAATTCATCATAACTAAAAACAGTTTGGGTTTTTTTTTTAAGATTAATATAGCTTTTTGTTTTTAAACAGAACTAAGATTATATATGGCCCAATAGATGGAGAACAAGCCAATGAAGAGATCACGTGAGCAATTAATATCAGGGAAATAGTAGCAAAATAGTCAATTTCTCTGAGTAGCAAGATCACTTTTCTACACCATAGATATCGGTGTTATTCTTCAGACTTTTCTGCAAATAAGATCTTAAGTAGGGGACTGATATCTGTCACCCCAACTAGTACCATCTACTAGTGGAATTCAGGCCGGCACTGCCAGCGTGAGCAGAGCAGAGTGGATTGGCAACTTGCAGTAATTCCCAAGTAAGAGACATTCCATGCCTTCGAGACACTTGCAGAAAGGTCAAATTTAGTTACAGCTGAACCTCACTTTTCCATTCTCTAACTCAATTGCCAACCTCTTCGGGAAGAGAGCAAAGACAAAACTGCTCCTTTGTGCACACAAAAAGAAATAGTTTATCACATCCTTCTGTATCATAACTGACAGAGCACACATCACAGCAGGGGCAATAAAGAGTTCTTTTAAATGTTCTTTCCACCCTCTGTGCAGACAAAGAGGCAAGTACATTTAAAGTACATGATCACATGTGTAGACCTAAATGTAAGACCTATGAGGAAAGGGCTCCAGCAGCAACAAGCTCAGTCTGAGCCTCTTAGAAATAAACATACCATTTCCATCACAAGGCTTCTTCTCCCACTTTATTTTTGAATCTAAGCACCACCACCTGACACATTGCTCTCCAGCCCTCACAATTTCTAGGCCTTTCTTAATGTAACATTAATGAGCTTATTTGTTATTCTGAGGTCAAGGTGGCAGAACAACACTGGCATAACTGCCTAGACTCTCACCTCATTCCAGAGGACATATGCAAACCTGTTTCTTAGCATCATAGAATTGTTTAGGGTGAGAAACACCTTTAAGGTCATTAAATCCAACCACTAAGCCAGCACTGTGAAGTCCACCAATAAGCCTTGTATACATCTCTTTTAAATCCCTCTAGAGACTCCATCACTTCCCTGGAAAACCTGTTGCAGTGCTTGGCAACCCCTTCTCTGAAAAGATTTCTTTTTATTGCAGTTACTACTTTGGTGATCTCCATTAGAACACTTGATGAATTTTTTTGATTCAACATATATTGTTTCAACAGTCACCATTCCCAGAGATTTAGAAGACAGTAAATATGTGTTTTAAAAAAGTTTGGTTTACTTCATCTGTTTTGGTGGGCTTTTATGTTTAGTTTCTAAAATGCTTCAGCATTAGTTTGCAGAAAGTACTGAAACAGTAAACATAATACTTCGAGGGAAAAAAACAAAAGCCAAACAACTAAACCAAACAACCCACAACAGCATAGAAAGAAGATAAAGAAACTCTGTATCCAGTCATAAAGCTATATGACCTGGTTAACCCCTTCCTAAATTGAGAGGTGATATACTCTCTCTATCAAAATAAAAACAGAGATAAAAAGAAAAAAAAACTAGCCAGCTCAGCCAGCCCAGCTGAAGACATGGGACCACAACACTTCCAACTCTTTTGCTCTGTATCATGAATGACAGTGTTGGGTGTTCTTTCAGATACCTTTCATCCTCACCTCTGCCTCTGGCTACCATAGTATATTTTGTGATTTTCTCACATAGCAAGCAGTAGTTCATCCCTCAGAATGCCAACCAAGTTTTATAAAACGCCCGAAGGCACCCCTCAGGAGGCTGGAGGAAACATAACAAGGTATACAATAGAAGTGTATGTCTCCCTGCTACATAAAAGCAGGCCAGCAGTGCCTGCCAGCAAGGAGAAATCCTAAATGGCTTGGAAGTAATGATTCTAAACATTTAATTTTCGCTTGCTGTTTCTGTTCCTAATTTTGCCTTTCAGTGAAATGGTGTCTATCCCTCCTTTATTGTTAGCATGCAAATACTGTCTTCATTTCCTCAAACAGGCATGCCGTCGTTGTACTGTAAGATATTGTACATTAATGCTAAATGAAGGTTTATGAACTATTGCAAAATAAACTGATCTGCATCCTCAACCTAGCGTGCCTTGACACAGGCCTCATGCACAAACAGATTAAATCATCGCTGATTTTTCTATCATACTATCGCAGGGGCTTTTCTCACCTGACTCTTTGGAATATGTGAAATTCATGCACAGGGAGGGAATTTACAGAAGGTGCACATCAATTTTGAAATCTGCCTGATTTTTATGCAAGTTGCATAGAAAAATGCTGCATATCTCTAAGCTGAGAGGCAGTCCCAAAGTAAACCTTTTGTCTGCAGTCTGAAATTGCCTGCATAAGAGACTAAGCAACACCATCTCATGCAAATGAGTATCTACTATTAAAGGAAATCAGTGTGAAAGCCTGGTGTGCTTAGCAAACAGACCTGGAATTTTTTTGTCCTTTCTTGCTAGATATGTGGCAGATACCAAGAAACCTCCCTTTTTTCATGTCAACACACAACAGATGCAAAACCTCTGTGTTATTATGCAACAAATACATTAGGAAGCATATTCCATTTGGATTCACTTTGATGAACTATATGTACCTCAGACTCAAATAACAAAAACATTCCCATCACACTTTCAAGATTATAACAATGCAATAAAATTGGAAGAAAAAAATAGGCTATTTAAATGATTGAATTTTATTAGATTTGTTTAAGTGCTTATTTCCTTCCACATCTGACAACAACTGTGTAGAAAATACCTGAGTTTGTCTAAGACAGACTGGGAATGTTTCATGAGAGCTCTCTGCATCCTTCCTTCTTGAATGTACCTGTATGAACTTAGTTATTTGCACTTGAATAATGTGTAGAGCTACAGCCATGGGATCGGCAGTTGGCTGTCCCTGGAGTCAAATAAAGCAATAACAGTAACAACAGCAAAAAAAACCCAAACCAACCAAACAAACAAAAGAAACCCCAAACAAACAACAAAAAAAAGCTTTTTTCCTCAAGAGAGGTCATACAACAGAACACATGGAGACAGAAAAAAAGGGGAGCACCAAAACCTCTGAGAACACACTTCTCAGCAGGGAGGCAATACTGATACTAAATCACCCACTGCCTCCTTGTCAAGATTTTACAGCCTTTCCCACACAGGAGATCTCAAAGGGGGCTCTGAAGTAGGATGCTTGCAGATGTTTACAAAGAGCTCCTCTTACATGAGCAAAGCAACAGGGGAAAAAATGTGACAGGCTTGTTTGGAAGCATACACAGGCAACAATAGGACTACAGAATAAACCTCTTTTTGTATTCCCGAGTTGGAGTTGATTGTTAATCAAGAGCAATAACTGTTCTTGGAATTCTTATGTGTCAGAATAAAACTTAAGAGATCTTTAATTACACTGACAATTACCAGAATTGCAGTGAGTTTTATCATAAATGTCCTGTTTCTCCAAAGGGTCAAAGACACATGAAAGAAAAAGGAAAATGGTTTACTAAGTGGCTATGTGATGAGCAGCTCTACCAATTCAGAGCAGTGCAAGTCATATGTTCCTGTGCATTTCCTCTGATCCAGACTACATGGCAAAATGCATTGACAAAACAGAAGATCATCCATCAGCTATTAAAACCCAAGTCTCAGAGTTGGATTTGGGCGTGTGCACCAGAAAAAGAGGGAGAATGTGCCGGGTGAGAGGGGCCTTAACCAGCTGGAAATTGCTGGTCAAGAATGACCTACAAATGGAAACCCCTGCAACTCTTGGGCAGGGCTCTGGTCCTACAAACACCATAAGAAAAAAACATAAAATCTCCTGAGTTGGAAGGGACCATAAGAATCACAGAAGTCCAACTCCTGGCCCTGCACAGGACCATCCCCAAGGATCCCACCATGTGCCTGAGAGTGTTGGCTAATTAATAGTTATCTGATGCATATGCAGATACTGCACATATTATGCACTTCCATAGCATTCATACTGTTGGCCCAGGGCTAGTTTGTTCTTTCATACCACAGTTTGGCAATAATGAGGCAATTTAAGATCAGCTCTGAAAAATGTGACTAGCATGTTTCAGTGAAATTACTTGAGCTTCCAACTTCATTGTTATACGCTTGAGAGGCGGGAAAAAGTTGACAGCACATTTTTTTGCTTCAATTCCAGACTTGTACCTTAACTAATAAGTTCTCCTTTGATGGAAGGTCATGGGGAAATATTAAAAACTTAAATATAACAGAGGCCTAAGTAAAGTAAGAGAACAAGAACAGCACTACATTTATAGCTGGAGGAATACAATAAGCACAAATTCTTGAAAAATAAAGAAACCTGTCAATGCTTCATTCTTAAATTTCTTTAAAAGTCACTTAGAACTGCTTTATACAAGGTCCCAATTTTAACCCCATGTGAAAATAATGGTGTTGACCTATAGCCAGGATTTATCCTGTCAGCTTTTCCTATACTGTGTGTGTTCTATGCCTATTACTTCCTCAAACTGCGAATACCTCTTTGCACTCAAGATATGGCTCCTGGCAGTTGTCCAGCTTATTTCTATGTCTATGCTCCATCAAAGCTCAATTACCCTGAAAACTTCAATAAATGTTACCAGGATCTCTGCTGCAGTTTCTTAGAGGACATCCATGAAGATTGTTTTTTAAGTAACATTATTGCAGTGAGAAAAAGCATCTACAGAGTTGCATATTTTCCAGGGAGGGGGTAAACAACAAAAAAAAAATCAGGATGTGAAAATATATTAAAAACAGAATTTTAAGTGCATCTTATAATGAGTCATTGTTTTTGTATATGCATTCTCAGGACGGATTTCTGACTGATTTTATTTTGGGTTGCTCACCAGCAACGTTATAGGTTCTTTATAGTTCTACAAATCACTTTCTGTCCTATGAATATTTAAGCAGGAAATGTCTGAATATGACACTAGTGCAGTTTATTTAAAAAATAAAATGAGGAAAGGAGTGTAAGTACAAAATAGTACAATGGAATAGTATGGTTCCAATGAAAAGTGCTATACAAAGGTAGTTTTGAGGGGAACACTAAATATTTGTTGAAGGTTAGTTTGTGCTGCTAACACTGAAGGCACAGAAATTCATGGGTTTTTGGAAACACATCTGTTCAAAGCACAGTAGTTTCAGACATCACAAGCCTTCTAACACTCCCATTGGAGTGCAGGAAGGCAATGAGGGATGGCTCTGAAGCACACAACAGGGTAGACTACCACAAACGAGCAGCCAGTCAAGAGTTCTACAGTCAACACGAGAAAACAAAAATGCAAGGGACATGGCTGCTGGAAATCCCTAATGCACTCTTCCCAAAGCACAGCTGCGTAACCAATTATATACTTTGGTTGTAAAATTTAGAGACGAGCATGTTTTTTTCTCTAGCTCTATTACAGACGAACTACAAGGGAGCAGCAGCTGTGAGGGAACAGAACAGAGACTCTGCAGGAAGAGCTGGGGCTCCACAGGAAACACTTAGTGCTGCTGTGGCTTCATAAATGATAACAAATGTTCTCCAATTTTAGATACTGATAGAAACAGCTCCTTAATGACCAGACTGATATGAACAGTATCCCACGTGAATATACATTAAAACATTTTGTGTTTTCGGTTTTTAGTTACTCAGTTATCACTGAGCTAATTATGGGGATGCTTGTAGAGCTTCACAGTAGTTCTACAAGGTCTGTATTCCTACATCATCCAAAGTCTAGTGAAAAACTGTTTCCAAACAAAAATTCATGAGAAAAAGTGTTATCACTGTAAAGGTTACCGATACATCATAAAATCCAACTTGTTTTCTATAGAAACTTAAGTATACACCATAAGAGATCCTGGATCAAACCACCAGCTCTGATAACCTCATTTTAAACTGCGAGCAAATTGATGTCCAAACTGAGGCATTGATCCACAAACCAACAGGATTGCTCAGCAGTATAAAAAGTCTCAGAAAATTGCCACATTCAGAAGAAATGTGCCTAGGGGTCACCATTAATTTCAACTATTAAGTTCCATGACCATGGCAGCTACGGAGGAGGGGGCCTCTCATCTTGGATGAGGAATCTGCCCCTGAGGGTGTATTGGATAATGAAATCTGTGCACCCACTTACCTGTCCCCTCATTTCATTCATATTTTGTGTTTGTGTCTTTCAAAGACACAAAAAGTAGCTTCTAGTTTGGATAAGATCTTTCAGAAATTTTTAAGTAATGGCTTACTATATGGGGTTTAAATTTTGTGGGCTAAAACATTTTTTCCTCTTTGAAAACAAATGTGGCTATAAATCCTTCAGCAGCTACTACTGCATATTCCACACCTGCAGATTTCCACAAATCCTAAAGGCCATGACATCTGCCAGATAAAACCAGGACATTTTACAATGTGTTTTTAGCTCTGTAGGATTGAAATTCATTGTGCGGATTTGCTGAACATAGTGTTGGTTTCTTTCTTTCTTTGGGAGGTTATTGTTTGTTGGTTCGTTTGGTTTTGAGAGGTTTTTTAATCATAAATAAGCTAACTCCTAGCCTTTAAAATACAGAAATAAAGCTGATCTTAATATCTAGTCTCCTAAAATGTAATAAATTTGAAGTGTATTAAATGAGCCACCACAGCCTTGGAAGCATCAGTAGATGTCAATGACTCTAACCCTGACCTCCACCCGGTCCTGCTCAGGAGCCTGTTTTGGTTCAGCCCAGGGTCCCTGGCCCTCACCATGGCTGGAGCTGTTGCTGGACCTTTTTGACAGCACCAGGTTCTGCCACTCATCCATGGTGACGCCATTTGCTGTTCCCTGCCAAGAAAGAGACTGAAGGAGGAACTGAAGGAGGTTGAGGGTGAAGCTGAAGGGTGACTTCCTGAGTCACCGGGGACAGAGGGACCAATTTTACATCCTTTATATTTGGCTTGAGTGTTGGGCAGCTGACTCAGCACCTAGTCATTTCAGGACACTCAGACCCAGAAGTTTTAACAAAGCTTGAGCCAAGTGTTAAGCTCGAGTTTTTGTACAGCACACTGCTCCTCTGCTGCCCTGCAAGTGTCAGGGATAGTAGTTCAGGGGGAAAAAAAGTCAAGAAAGAACAGAAAACAGCAGGAAAAGTAAAAGCAGGAAAATATGAAATATCAATAACATCAGCTGGAGTTGCACAAAACTAACCTATAAAGGCAAGATAAATTTACTCAGCTTTCACTACATCTGGGTTCCTATTCATAGCCTTGCTTTAGACCAAATTGTCTTTAAGAAGTATGTATTTTGAGAGCTACTTTGAGTGTTCTTCACTATCTTAGAAAAGCCCATAGCCATCAATCACCAGAGGTACTGCAAACATCACTGTATTCTCAAGGTCCATGTAGCACGTGGCAATGTGATCAACAAACTGCAAAAGACAACTCCAGCTCAGGTCAGACAGCGGGCTTGCAGTGGAAATTTGGTACTCTTGATCTCCCGAACTGAGAGAAGGAGAAGAGGGGACAAGTCCTATTGTGCTGAAGAAAAGGCAAGTCCAAGCTTCTCACCCATGACAAACTCATAAGTTGAAGAGAATGCTAGAAAAATGTGGGTTCGTGCGTACCCAGTGTAATGGGTTGCACATGGCCCAGGGGATGGCACAGGCAGTGTTATGAGGGGTGACAACACTAGGATGTTATCACACATAGATGCCACCATCCTACCCAATGTCTGGAAATGGCTCTGCATCGGTCTTGATCCTCAAGGGCATCACCTTGCCAGCATATGTTCCTGATTGTAAACATTCATGTCCTGAGACCCAGAGTGACCTATTACCCCACTTTGGTCAGGTGTCAGAGACCATCTTTGCAGTACTCAATGTTCTGTATCTTTAAAGATAAGGTCAGATGATTCACTTGCTCTGATTCCGTTGTATTGAAGTTGAATTTTATTTTAAGGATCACTCTAAGATACCTTGGGTAGCCTTTCCTTTTAATATGTATCCAAGCAAGCAGAGGAGCACAGTTATTTCCATTTTTCTAAATACATGAACTTTGTTTTCACTTATGTTTCCACTCCGAGATCCAGATCGCCCCTGCATTCCTTGTAGAGCAAGTCCTTCTTGTAACTTTTCCCTATTAATATTTCTCTACTGCCAGTATTACAGCTGGCCAAAACCAGTAATTCGTGAAAATATGAATTGTGCATTTGGCTTTGAGAGCATGAAAACAAGCATGGAAATACCAAATAATTACTCTTTAGAATGTCTCTTTTTGAAATAATTAAAAGAACTCAAAGGTGGTTGCGAGCTGTGGCACCTGCTGGCACCCTCTGGGGAGCAGCAAGGTAACCCCAGCAGAGAGGGACAAGCCTTCCTGTCACACCATTCCATAGCTGCCTAGGAGGAGCTCACAAAGAAGAAATAATGGAAGTGCTTCCTCTGGAATACACACCAGCAAAAATTGGATGTATTAGCAGGGAAAAAAAAAAAAAAAGAAAAATAAAAAAGGAAGTCCAAGAGCTTCAGATTTCTGGATGCCTTACACTAAAAACATCAATTGATTTAAAAACCTAATAAAATCCATAAAGGAGTCTAATTATCTATAGACTCTATTCAATTATAAAACACAAAGAAAAAATAGATTAAACTAGTGCTGTGTATTTACTGATCCATTTAATGTTGCTAGTTTGTACAGTCTATATTAATATTTTCCTCTTGAAGACAGATGGAATATTTATTCAGGACACCAAGAAATACAATCCTTATTTAAAGACAGTAGTGAAAGCCTTGCCAGCATAGAAAGCTTTTATTTATTAACCCTAAATTCAAAGTATATGGATATACATGCACATAACTGTGTGCACAAGTATAAATGCTTATGTGTATCTATATGCTTACACAAACATCTGTGTATTGAAAAATGTGGGTTTGTATTTTCTTGTGGTTGATCAAATCCATATGAGAAATTAATTCATACTAAGGTAATTATTAGTATTTATTTGATGCAGACCAAGAGTGGGGGAAACACCAGGTTTCATCAGAGTTTTTAATAAATTTTTAATTAAAGTTTACAGCTCTGGAAAGTTCTCTTCCGACTGAAAAAACCAGCACTGGCCAGCTTTGTTCTGAAAGAGTTTTGGACTATAGTTGCCAGATCCTGCCTCTTCCTTAAAACAAACTGACAAAACACATTTTTAATTAGTGGTGAGCTACCATAGCTTCCCTTAACCACAACTGGAGCTGCGATTTTTCAACACCATTAAAAAATTCAGTATGTGTTTGATTAGCTATTGATGAAGACTTTGATTGTTCCACTTCATTAGATTGAGACAAAGGAGAGTTTTAAAGGAAAGTTGATGCAAAGGCAAATGTGACCCCCAGCAGTTTCAATTCTCTTCTTGGACTGGTCTTCATTATGTGGAATATTGTTTATTCTTGAACCCCACACCAGGACCACATCAATTAACTCAAAATATAAAATGATTACGGCTAGGACTACTAAAATAATATTAAAAATATCAAATTATTTGAAGTAGATGTTATGCCTTTGATCACTCCAAAGTAAGTTTTCACATTTAGAAATCGCTTATAAGAACTCACATTCTTAAGTACAGGTTTGTTGTTTTGGGGTGTTTTTTCATTTGGATTTGTTTTGGGTTGGTTTTTTTGGGGGAGGGAGGGTGGGGGACTGGAGTTTTTTTTATTTTTAACCTCTATCTAGAAACTCACTTTTTACCTCAGCGTGAGGGAGAAATTAGCTCAACAACGACAATAGAATACAGCAGTCATCAGCAAATTACCACACAGATAACACCACGGTAATTTGAAAAGAGACAGATTTACCACCTGTCACGGCCGCAACTATCAGAACCTGAAATCACCGTCTCACGGAACCTTCAGAGTTTTAGTCACAAGATCAGACGGCACATGCAGTGTCTTTAAATAGTTTCCAAGTTGCCAACACATGACA
Source organism: Serilophus lunatus (assembly GCA_013399895.1). NCBI lineage: Eukaryota > Metazoa > Chordata > Aves > Passeriformes > Eurylaimidae > Serilophus > Serilophus lunatus. Next base: position 681,492 of record VXBA01001917.1, on the reverse strand, counting down.
AATTGGACAGGAATACTCCTAGAAAAAGTTTCTCAGAAAATAATCACAGTGAGAAAAGCATGAAGACAAGGTTTCCAGCAGTGTTTTAACTACTGTTAACTGAATTTTTGAAGCAAAGAGGGAAGAACAGGTAAATAAGGGAACAGTTCAGACTACTGGAAGTGTCATCAAAATGAAACTTGTTTTCTTCCAACAGTAATGCTATTTGAATTACCTTCTCAATTGCCTGAGCCTTCTTTTCATGTTTTGAAACCATGTGTAGGAAGTCAAGTGCAGTCTAATCCTCACAATGCACACAAGAAAAATGGCATCAGCACTTAAAATACAGGAATATGATACCTAAGTGGTAAATTAGCATGTTATTTAATCCTCTTCCCTTTCTGGGTATTTTTTTAGACAAATATGAGTACTTTTCCACTTGGCTTGGATATTGAGAGATTTAGATTCAAAGGCAAGTTTTCTTGTGAAATGGCAAGATACATAATTTGATCACTAGTTATAGATATCTCATCTAATTCAATCACCCTAGAAAACAAAGGTATGGTATTGCACACCTACCTAAAAAATATCTAGCGTGATTCAAAAAATGTGGAAAATTATTTTTTCATGTTTTCTTTTTGACAGTACACTTGTCTCCTTTTGCCTAGATCTTGAAGCCACTTAATTGCTTCAAATGAAGTAAAATCAAACTTGAAAATCAGCAACTTTTAGACTCTGAAGGTCCTATCTAAAATTAAACCATAGAAAAATATAGGTGCAAATACTGGACTCGTTGTCTTTGCATCTCTGTTACAGCCACAACCCATGTATGTTTAGTATTAACGGACACAGTTTCCATGTCTTTGCAGAGCCTTAGTTCTAAACTTGGTTCTTGTAAGTGCTTTTCATGAATACCAAATTTAATTAAAATGAAAAATGAAATCAATTAAGAGGTAATATTTGAAACGTTTGACAACATAAAGCTTACTAACTACAATATAGTGATTTATCTCGGACCATAATGCTTGTCACCAAAAGCCATTCACATCACTATCAGGAAGCCAATTCCTCAGGTTGCTAAGAAGGACAATAACCTGGAATTAAATTACAATCAGATATTCTAAGCAAATTATTTCAGAACAGAATACATTAATCAAAAATACATAATTAACTGTAAGTGCAATAGAACCAATTACTGAAAATCCTAGGGACACAATTATTTTTAAAAGGCAGTAAAAAATGAAGAGCAAATTGAATTTTGCCAGAGGTTATTCTCCACAAAAACATGAAAATCAGTATTTTTCAAATGTGCTGTGTCCAGTGTTTCACATCTGAATAAGGTACATCGGTTTTGCTCAGCATCTGTGCCAAACACCTTTTGCAGGTGAGCCAGGTGGGATACACACCTCTCCACCCTGCTCAAAGGCTGTTATAATCTGTCACTCCCAGTTCTTGCCCCTTGTATTAAAATGCAAAAAGAAGACAGGCCCTTAGTTGCCTACTGGGCCCACAACAAAACAGATTTCTGGTGGAAAGTTTATGACACTATTGAAAAAACCCTCAAGATGCATTATTTAAATCTCCAGTTAGGCACCACTGTTCTAGGACAGTTTACCTGTTGCAGTGAGAGGCTGCATTTCTGCTTGTTTTGTTTGGAAGTTCACTTTTTGTTTTATTTATTCATTTCTTACATATCGTAGTTTGCAATCACTGAGAGGTAATAAAAAGTACTATTAATAAAACTGCCATTCATTAATTATCATTCTTGTAACTGAAAATCACTTCATTAAAAGTGCCTTCATAAAAAGAATCAGTACTGAAATTGGTGATTTAGGAATGGATGGGAAGATATTGAACAGTTGAAGCCTTGCTGAAACATCTCATCTTAGTCAATTCTTCCTGTATGTGCACAGCAATCAGATAGAAAACAGAAACTAAAGGAATCAATATAAACTTGAAGCCTTAGGTCATTCCTGTAGCTGGCATTATAAAATGAATCCTTTTTAGGCTTTCCACTTCCAACATGTTTTAAGAGTAATGAATACTAATGCAATATCTCTCCTTGATGGGATTTTTTTTCCTAATAATACAGAGCACTTTAAAGAGTTTTTTTCCCCTCCACCAAGTGTAATGGTATTTTAATTATGTAGTTCTAAATGCTCAAGAACTTTAATGAGGAATTTGATAGACTAATTGAATGAGATGCAGCCAAATATAAAAATTTAAATGGCTGCTCCACACACTTTATGATTCCTGGCAAAGGTGCCTGAAAAACGTGTTGACCTGTTCACACATCACCCTGGGAATTTCACTTCACTAATTCACTGTCTACATCAACAATCCATCTGATGGCAAAGCAAAAGAGGATATTAAAACACAGTTACAATGTTACCATCTTCATCTAAGCATTAATAGTACAGAAGCCACAATTCTGTGAGCTGGAGTGGGACATGCCATTACCGAACAAGATGGGCATAAAGAAACCATAAACATAGTTAACTTAGTTCATCAGCTGAGACCAAATCTTGGAGGCAAAACAACAAATTTAGAAAAGACAAAGATCTTTTCCCTCTCCCCTGTCAGGACTCTTACTGTGTACTTGATAGAATACAAGCCTTTAAGGAGGTTTGTTTAATGTCACCCACCTCATTCACAACAGCTCCACACATAACATAACAGTAACTTTAGAGAAACTACTGTAATTACAAAAGAACAAAGCTTTCATGAAAGAAAAATCAGGGTAAGAATCCCTGAATAACACGAGTTGCAAATTTAGACCATAAACCCCTAAACTTTTAAAGACCAGCACAGAAATAGTTATCTGAAGGCTGGAAGTCCTGTTTTCCTGGTTTTTACCATCTAACTTGGACTGCAGACAGCAAAAGAACAAGGTTGTTTAAAGTGTTCTTCACGTCAGTGGCTTAACACAGTCACTGCCACGGTGAGTGACAGGAGAGTCTCCCTGGGAATTCTGCACTCTCAGTTTACGATGGAACTTTGTCTATTGCTTCTTACTGAAAGCATTGTCCCAATCACAGAAGAATGGATGTTAAATGGCAGCAAGGCCATCCTTACCATTTAATATTCCTTATTATGCATTAGTACAACAATGTGCATTATTGAAGTGCATTATTTATTAAAGATGAACAGTTATTTAGCTATTTGCTAAATTCCCCTTTCATTCTAACTCTTCAGAAGATATATGACATAAGCTGAAGGTCCTGTGTTTATTTAAATATATTCATTTGTCTGTATGCAAACATTGGTTCACCTTCCTTCAGTTCACCTTCCGAGGAGTGGTGTTTCGTATTGCTTTTAAGTTCATTTCCACTAAAGATTTTTTCCAGTGCCCCTCCGATAAGTTTAGAAACCTGACACAATTCTGCCTTTCTGAAAGTAACTCAGCAAAATGGGCCACAGGGTATCATGTAAGCCAGGCTGAATTGATAAAATGCCAATAATCCTGATTTTGATGGAGAAGGGGTACACACCTTCTGTATATAGTCCATCTCTGCATGGGCAGTAGTACTCAGGGAGCCCAGCAGCATTGTCTCCAGGGAAAATTCAGCTTCACCCTTCACTCAGTGTGCACATCCATCAGCTTCTCACTGCTCCCTGTGTTTCTGCTATTGCCAGAACACAGTGAGATGCAAATTTCTGCGCCTCCATCAGGTTAGTCTGGCATTAGCCACAAATTCAACAGCTCAAGGGAAGAATGGCAGAATCACATGGAGGGGGCAGGATGAGGAAAGACTCCTACACATCATACTAAACCCAAGGATTCCTATATGTGGCACCAAGACATTGCCTAAACTGCTGCCCAACATCTTTCAGCTGCTTCCAGAAACCAGCTCAGCCAGCAGGACAGCTGTCTTATGGGTCTGATCAGATTTCAGTGCTTTTTAGGACAAATTTTAGGACCGAACACCAACAAATATCTCAGTAATCAATAAACCACTAAAAAGACTGATCTTAACTTCTCAACACCTATGTTGTGTCAGATGGGACAGCACATCTCCCAGAGCAAAAAGAGGCAGCTGCTGGAGATTGAGATCATATAATGGATGATTATAGAATAACTCACCTTCCAAGTGTCTTTCTAATTTGTGGTCACTGAGAGCATCTGCAACAGTCAGAACTGTGCCTGCACACTGTCTGCACACCTGTAGACATTCAATAGCGATATAAATATCTGGTCAATGAACTCCATTAAGAGCTTGCTATTTTGTGGCAATGAGTTCTAGAGCAAGCCTGTGTTTGGTTGAAAACAGATTCAATTCGTTTGTAACCTAGCAATGTGAATCCAGTTGCTTTTACTAGCACTAAATTTAACCTGCCTCGTTAATTTATTTGCGTCTTTTGTGTGTACATTTGTTTTTGTAAAATGCACAGAAAACCGCTAGTAGTACCTGCAAATGATTATTAGTTCTACACTGGGTCATACCGTGCAGAAGAACATAAAAGGCACATACCTGTCTCTGCCTGATGAAACCACAAGAAGTGAAAAGGAAAGAAGATGGTTCAGTTCAGCACACGTTGTACACAGGAAAAGGAACCTGTGCAATATGCAGTGTCTTGTACACTGCTGAGACGCTGAAATGAGTATAGAGAATTTATCAAGACAAAAAAAGGATCAGATCATTCCATCAGCAAAACGGACTGATAGATGTACATTGCTGAGAAATTCGTTTATTTTTGGATTAGACTGTTATTCTAATCCCTTGCCACCGGCATGTTCAAAAATCTCCCAGAATCAGTGCTGATGTTTTATTTCAGTGCAAGATACCACTACACCTGTATCAGAAATGGAATACTAATTATTATTACTGATACTACAAGCATGATGAAGTACCTACTTCTTCCACATGGAAGTGTTTTTGTATTTTTCCAGTTCTAATTTCTTAAAACATTTCTTCCATTAAAAAGGTACTCATTTTTGTGGCTGCAAATTCCTGTGTGGATGGTTAGGCATAAATACATGTAAACATGTATGTGCTTATTAATTAGGCTGAAATTGGATGATGCCAAAGGTTATCAGATAGAATTATTTCTAGGAAGTCAAACACCAGCAGTTTTGTTTTGTACCTTTAAAATACTCCAGACTTTGATTACTTTATGATAATCACAATCCCTGCCATGCCTTATTACACAAAGAGTCATCCCAGACGGTGAAACTGGAGGAACGTGACCTATAAAGTTTATCTAGTGCAGCAGTTTTCTTCCTTGGTGATTTTGCTGTCAACATTGCATTAATCTATGTCTAATTTTGAGCAAGACACAAACAGCTCATTATCGTGGTGAAGAAGAAACAAATGTTAATGAAGCACAAATCAGCTTGTGTTTCTGAATATAGGATTTTGGGAGAGAAGAGATCAATAGCCACAGAGCTGCTTTCTTTGCTCATCCATGACCCCAGACTTGGCAAGGCAAAAGGGCCATCTTGTGGACCTACTTCACAGTAAAAGTGAAGTAAGCAGAAATTTAGCACAATATTACTATTACTCAATAATTAAAGATAACCTAATTTGTAAGAAAAATAAATAATGGTAAATTTATAATAAAGGTATTCTTACATGATTTAAGGGCAGTGTTTTAGCAGCTTTCTAGAGAGCATTAAAACAGAGTTAACCTGATGAAGGTTCAGGATGAGAAAGCGCTGTGTCCCACTTCAGCATATTTTCATATTGATTAGACTGTTTGCTTGATGCTCTTGTATTATTCACTCCAAAATGTCAACAGCCACTTATGAAATTAAGATGTAACAAAAGGTGATAAAAAAGGTTGCATCAAATATGTTGGATTATAAACACTTTTATTGGCAGTCAGGGAGGAAACAAAGGGGCTTCGTTTCTTCCTCACAATACAAGATTGTCATCTGATTCTTATCGATAAATTGTAAAAGTTTTCCCCTTGGATCCAAGTTGCACCTTTTTGCCTAGCATTTGTACATCAATTGCACAAATGTTGAGCAGATTTTACCACAAAGATAATAGCAGAAACTTTTAGACAAACTGACTTAAACAATACTTCTTCTCCACAATTCAGATGCTCAGAAATTCTGTACTGTTTATCTGGCGTCCTCTTCTTAGATCACATCCACGGATATGGTGCCAGTTTTACAACTCTGCATATTGCCAGCATGATACACAGCATTAGAGTTTCCATATATCAATACTTTCTGTTCTGTGACACCAAAAGCCTAGTTACATGCATTACATGCATTTTTACATGCATGCAGAAGTGATCTAAAATAACCTGTAATGATTTGTCGTACTGGAATCACGGTGCAATTATCCCACATCAACATTTCTCAAGAAGCGTGGAGGGTGGGAGATTACCTGTCCCTCTGGACGGAAACAAGCACATCCTACTGCAATGGCCCAGAAGGCTGTCCCATATTGCTGCTGTGCCCTTTTCCATGCTGGAGAAATCCTGGCCAGGGTCCAGGCAGGTGCTCTGTGCTCATTAATGGGCTCTCCTGCTTTGCGGGGTGAACATCCTGGGAAACTGTGCACTAAATACCACTGCAAACTTAACTCAAAATCAGAGCTGACATGAACGCAATGCACAAGCAGTCTGGTGTTTGAGTATGGCCAGCAGGCATTAAACAAATACTCTGGAACTTCCAAGGGTATTTGTTATAGTTACACTTTTTTACTTCGTATAACTTATCTCAAAAATAATTCCTTCAAGTGAAAAGAAACATGAAGTTCACTGGTACTAGCACACATCACTGTCTGGCTGTATTGATGTTCTGTATTTTCAATAAGCATCCCTTCTGCAGAATAACCAAGTAAACATCCCACTTGTCGGTGTCATGTTCAATACCACTTCTGCTTAACAACATGAAGGACAAAGCTGTGACAGTACCACCCCAAGTTTCCATAAATTATCTCTGCTTTGTCTCACTACTTCATTTTCCTCTAAAATAAAAAGAAATACTCAGGGAACAACTGGAACTCTGGTTCTTTCCAATAGCCCTATATATATATTGGGATTTTAGAAAAACGAAAACAACCAACCTTGAGAGTGCCATAGCCAAGATCTGATTTGTAATGTACTGTTCGGTAGTCCAGCTGCCCCATAGAATGCTGATGTTTCATTGTAAGTTATCTTTGTCCATGCTACAATGTGAGTAACTCCTTTCTTGAAAGTATGAATAAATCTTTACAGTAATGCTCTGCCAGTGATGAGCTGGTGTGGCATTCTATTTATTTCAAAAAACAATTAGGGCCATCAAAGTGAGAGGAATACTCTGCTCATTGAATTTTTTTTTATTTACCATAGAGGAGACAACAGGAACTGGGGTGATGGAAGTTAGCGGGGGATGCAGTACACAGCTGGAAAGGATGAAGCTGTAAAAGCCACAGAGGAGCACAGAATTCTTCCAAAGATAAGGACAAGAAGAATAACTCACACTTTTGTAGTTAAAAAGGGTGTTATGTTGTTAACACAACAGTTTGTACATAAATGCCTACCTGCTTTGTGTTGTGCAAATTTTAATATCTTTCCATTATTTTTGGATTTTAATGTATTTTTTGAGAACTTGAATTTCTGCTGCGCAGAGTCCCC
>VXBA01001917.1:638265-673858 GCA_013399895.1 Serilophus lunatus | reverse complement strand
GGAATTTTTCTTTGGAAAGTTTGCCAAACAAACTGCATTCATGAAGCTGTTGATAGCTTTGTAATCAGTACTGCCTTAGTTGAACCATCTTCCCACTCCGAAAGCTTTGCAACAGTTATGGTTGTGACTACTTTTTGTGGCATTAAAGCTGAAAGTAGAAGTTGATGATCTTCAACCAGCATAAATCATTATCTGTACAACACTGGTGAAAAGTTTTAACTGTCAAGAATAGCTCAGAGATCTTTTCTCAATTTCCATGCAGCTCCGTTTTTCCAAGGTAAGGAATTTTGAAGCAAAGGCAATGAACCTTTCACTCTGATCTTCCATCAGATGTGAAATTACTGCTCCTCTTCCACCTAGGAAAGCATCATAAGGTACCTTTATAGACAAAGGTGTGTAAGGACTTTCTTGCACAATATGAGCACCATTACTCATGAAAAGTCCCAATATGCCACATGAATCAATGAGTTTCTATTCATTCTGTAACAGCTCATTCTGCAGATCGAACACTGTTACTGCCGTAGGCAAAACCCTACAGAAATAACTGTCTGCAAAGAGGGGTACACATGGGGAAGATTTGAAGGTTAAGGTTCCTAAAGATAAATCACAAGGCTTAGGTGAAACTCTGCCAGCCATAACAGTTGCCTCTCAGAAAAAGAAAAAATATCTCTTTTTTGTTTTCCTTCAAATTCATGACAATTTCTCAGTGGTGCTATTTAAAGTGCTCTATAGCACTAACTTCCACACACCATTGAGTGCTAAGAATGTCATAAAGCATCTATTTTATTGTTCAGTGCTAAAAAATGAGTACTGATGGCATTGGTAGGATTATCTGGTGATATTACAACTGGCTTTGAAGAGGTATTTCTCGCCATCAACTTCAATCTCCAATTTTATAAACATATTTCTCCAGGTAGATTTTGGAGCTTACCATCAACTAATGGAACAAATTCACTCACTGTTTCAGTTAAAAGTTACTAAATTGCAGTGTGAGTTAATATTGAATTCATTTTGAAGGTGTAGAGCCTCTATTGTTTCTATTATAGCTAGTGAAAACGTGGCACTGTTCCACCCTAGTCGTATGATTTCTGTAAGAGGCTTAAGCCTTTTTCTTTTTCTCTCCTGAGTACTGAAGAAGCCTAGCAACTTGTATGTTTATTCTCCTAAAAACAGAATATTAGCCCATTAATATTTTCCTAAAATCTGTGGGAAAATATGCAGAAGTGTCCAGTTAATTTCCACTATGGGTCACATATGACCTCCTTCCAACACCTCTGAAAGCTTGGAGAAATGTTAAGCAATATTACTCCCTCTACATCACATCCCCAGTCACTGTTTACCACACAACACACAACCTCCTCCCTCCATAAGATGCTACCGAAGAATACAGTATTTATAGACACATTACCTTCATTGCAAAAGCACTTAGAAGATGTGGATTTTTTTACTTTTCATCCACTTAAAATGAAGTTAACTGCTGCTTCATCCCTGGTGTCCAAGCAAAAACACATTTCACATTCTCTTCTCTCCACTTCTAACAAAATCCAATAACATTTTGGTTATTGTATCCTAACTTAAACAGCTGTAAAGATACTAGTGCTTTTGCAATATGCTACAAGAGACCACAATAGACATTGTCCTTTGCAGCATCACACCTCTGAATGCTTTTTATATTGCCTTTGTAAGGAGCAATAGGTTTGGAAGCAACCTGCACATTTTGTCTGTATATCCCATTTTCTCTTAGCTACTTCAGATCAGCACATTTGCATGATAAGACAGAGACAAGATGACAAGACATACTGCTTTCCTTGTCTGGTTTGAGCTTTCTACTTTGCACACTGTTTAGTGGTTACACAGGTTGCCCACAGCGTTTCAGTGTCTTCCACTGCCCTGCTGCTTCCACTGCCCTGTCCTGCTTTGGATCAATTATTCCAGTCAATAACCATTTTTAGACTGTTTCATTTCTGCATATAATACACCATCCAGTCTCTTAACACATCATTTAAACCCTTTCCGAACTGACAAATTCAAGAATTGTCTCATTTTCTCTTTTGATCCTCTTTATAAAAGCAGATACACTCAGCAGATACCAGAAAGGTAATTTTGTAGACTTTCCACAATCTCAGCAAATGTTTTGTCTGCTGATTTAATACCAGCTGTTAAGCTATACAGCACATTATAGGCTTTAGCCCTCATTACACTTCGTAAAAGTGTCACCTTTTTCTCATTACTGATATCATTTGTTATAATACATTGTTCTGATTGCCTAACATAGACAAGTCGCCTATTGCACTATCAAACATTTCTGCTTTACTTTGTCCCTGTGAACTCCTTTCTATCCTTGAAGCGTTCACCATTGTCAAGGTGCAAACCCCAGGCTCTGTGTAACCCCTTGCTCCTGCTGTATTCTGGAATCAGGCCATCACATGCATGTCTTATCTCTCCATGTTAAATGGAATTACACAATCGAATTTCCAGACCTGCTTTTAGTAACTTCAGAAAAAAAACCCAGAATGACTAGACACACAGGTATGCCCTGTAATCATCAAATGTCTTCTATCAAGAAAATAAAACTATTCGAAATTTATAAGTTATTTAAAGACATACAAAAAAAGAAGAGCTTAACTGAGCTTGAAGGAATCACTGATTTCTTATAAGTCACATTCAGTTTCATTCAGTGTCTATAATTACTCTAGAAAATTTAGGATTATATTGAAGAGTACTATATTTGAGATACCACTCAAAAACTAGAAAAAGATTATCTTTGGCAAAAGATGACAAAGTGGGTACTAAAGTCTCAAATTGATGCAAACTATCAGCAGTTGGAAGCATCTACCCAGAAGAATGAGGCCTTTCTGAACTACCCTGGAAATACAGAAGGTGAACTTATAAAATGTTGGAAAAAGTACTTAATACTTTATTGGCACAGAAATTACCAAGAAAAAAATATAATTACAAAAGCCTTCCTTCCATCCATGTAAGTTCTCTATAATGATTTCTTTTAAATTTACTAAAAATATTAATAGAAAGTTTGCTGTAACATGTACTGCTAATTCAGCTTGCTTAGAAACGACACTTTTATTCCAACTCCTTAAATAACCAAAGACATGCTAAAAAGTCTTATCAAGTCATAATAAGAGCTTTAAATTTAGGGTTTACATCAAAAATTAATAGATATTTTAATTAAAATAAAAAAGACTGCTGCCTTTAGAGAATCTTAATGCTCAGCTTGTTTTTGAAATCAAGACAGGAATACTCAGAAGTCTAAAAGAGTGATGTGACCCTTTAAAAACATCTCTTTTTTAGGAAATCAGATAAGCTGTAATTTTAAAAAACTTTTTTAATTCAGGTTTAAAGGTTCTTTGATTAGAAAAAGGAATCATTCCTGGTAAAAAAAAAAATTGCAGAGGAAGGACGGGAGGGAGAGAAGGAGGAAGTAGATTTAAGAATAGTGGTAAATCTGAGTTTAAATTTTGGGATCAACTCAGTGAAAAAACAAGTCCTGTAAACACTAGACTGTATATTAGAGTCCAGTGAAGATGATAGGTCATTGAAGGCAAAATTGAGCTTACGAGCTATATGTAACTTCACACCAGGAGATTTTAGGCTATATAAATTTATCTGAGAAAAAATTAGGGTGAAAGGCTAAATCTATCAAGTTGTCAGAAGGATTATTAATTCCTTTCTGAGACCAAGAGATAAAGTCTAGAAGACACAGGGAGCATTAGCAAGGGAATTGCGGGCACGATGCAACAAACTAGTGGAAGGAAACGCAAGTTAAAAGGAAGAAGGAAATTTTGAGATTAGGCAGCAGCTTGTCTCAGATAGCAGAAATGAAGTGCCTTACTGAAGGTCTTGTAAAGGAGCATTAGAGGACAGTGGAGTGCAGTAACTGGGACATACCATGACAAGATTGGTTAGAAATACAAAGAAAATATGTCTTTATATTAAGGTTCATAATAATAGCCCTCTCCCACCTCAGATTTTATTCCAGAATAGTAAGAATAAACTTAAAGAAGCATGATGGTTAACAGAGAGCATCTACCCCTGCCCCATCAGGATTCCAGGCTGCATAGAGTTGCATGAATTGAAATTTTCTTCTCATAAATCATTCTGTAGCTTTAAGACATTCCACTTAATCTGGGATAAACAAGTGCTCATTTACTAGGAAATGTTGTGGTTAAGTCACACCTATCCCTTAAAAACCAGGAAAGGCCATCACACCAAGGGATACAGTCCTGCTTAGACAGTTACTCACAAACAAAGCAGGAACATGTGATAGAGTATTTACAACTTTCAGGTAACTACAAATACTCTCAGAATAAGAAACTGTGAGTAACTGGAAAATAAGAAGAGCAGAACACTTCTATTGACTCACATTAGGGCAAAACACTTCATCTATCTTTCATCTTAATTTCAGCATTGATAAAATAACATTATACTATTTGCCATGGTTGGGATTCCCTTTTGTCCTGCAGACTGCAGTATAATTTATAATTTAAAATACACACTTTTCTGTGAAGAGCAATAGAGCTCTTCATTTTCTCTATCTCCACTATTTCCTACCGCTTTTGAGTCTCCAGGTGCAATGCTGTCAGAAAACACTTTAGCTAAACAAGCACATCTTAGTATTATTCTATTTTCTGTCATCTATTGGCTTTGCTTTTGGGCCACTGTCATTAACTGTGATAGTGAACAATAACTATGACATTTCAAGGCATTGAGGTGAACCTGAAGATGGAAAATTACAAGCAATTACTTGAAAGTTAAACCTACAAAACCTATAACTTCATATTTAGGGCAGATCATCTATAATAGTGAAGCATTGAAAGTTAAAACTTCCTTATAGCAAAAATTGACAACATGATTCTCAATATAAAAATTAGCAATTTGATTCTCAGAGGTTAAAATAAGGTGAAATCTCTCCTCCTGACATTTCAGTCCATTTTTTCTACCTTTTCTCCCCCACTGTAAAAAAAAAAAAAATAGTTAGACTAGCAGTCACTGAAAGATACAAGAGCAAATATATCCAGAAAGGGAACAATAGAGAGAAATTATGACATTTATAAAGTGATTGGCCTGGGCAGGAGGGAAGTAAGGAAGGGATATAGAGTGAGATCCATTTCACTTAAGCCTCACACAAAGGGCCCATAAAGGAAGGAAGGAATTACAAAGACATGGTTTATTGACCGCTCACCACTGAGACAGAGTTTTCCTGTATAAATTCTTTCTTAGAAGGTTAATTAAAAAAAGGTTAGGGCCCTGATCTGAAAACCCTTTATTCACTAGCATAATCCTTATCCACACAAGGGATTCCATTGATTTCAGTGGACAAGGGATTGCTCATGTGGCTTAAGGTTTGCAGAACTAGACCCTGTGTTTTTTGAGGCATTAAAAAACAGGAATGCTTTTGGATAAAATACACAAGAGACATAAAGTGCAAGGCTTACTTTTAAGGCTTTACATTTAACTTGTATTAAATGCACATTGTCAAGTAGAAACTATTTTCTATTTTTCTTTAACAAATTTTGGATCAGTATTAGTGTTTAATCAGGATCTAGAGCAGGGAAATGTTGTGACTGAGTTGGGGTCAGAAGGGGGATAGAAAGGGAAGTCAGGGCCCTGCTGGGACACAGGGCTAGGATAGAGCAAGTTCTGTAAACACCAGACACGAACATCAGATAAAGGGGACAGAGATGGCGAAAACCAGACATTGCAACAGCCTGGAACAACATCTCAAGGTCTCCTAGAAGAGGAGGACGCGCGTCTCTGCGACGGGACGATGGCAGCGACAGCCCAGCCCTCGAAGGGATGGGGCAGAGAAGAGGGTGGGCTTGGAGCAGTGGAGGCAATCTGAGCAGTGTGACGGCTGTCACTCAGAAGCGGGATATAAGCTCGGGGGCATCATGTCGTAGGGGAGCGGGTGATTTGGAGTGCATCTGCAACCCTGCTCCCTGTGCAGAATAAACGCACCTTTCTCATAACGAGGCCTATGTTGTGAGTTCGGTTTCCACAAGTCAAGACGAGGCTGGAGCTGACAATAATCCCTTCTGGTATTAAAATATACAATTGCTTGCTTTTTCTGTGAATGTAACCTCAGTTCCCAAGATGTACCTTCAGCAATGACAAATCTCCAGTGAAAAAACATTGCACAGGTGTTAGAATAAAAAATGGCAAAATCTGTTTCCTAGGTGGGAACAGAAGGTGGATTACGTTGGAGGGTTGATAGTTATGAATACCAGATACAAGACAGTGTCAGTTAAAGAATACCTGAGCAGACGGATGGCAGAGTGTGTGCACTGTGAAGTGATGTTAAGTGAATGGCCTGGGATTTTTGTTTAAAAATCTTAAAATTTATAATTGGAAAACAATTAAAGAAGCAACTACAATCTGCTAATTCCAGGGTTACCAGAAAGTGGGATTGAAGCTACATGAAACGCAACATTTGGGTCTTCCCTGATTTCCTCACAAGAAAGCTCAAGACAGACTTGTGTATTTCTCCAGGAGCACAAGTGACTGTTTCGATGTAAAACAGTTTTTTGTTTTATAATACTTTTTACATTGCCAGGATCTCAAACTATCTTTACTTAAAGTGGCACCATTTTTGTAAGCAAAACACCAGACTGCCAAAGCAGTTTCCCTAATGTTTCATCAGTAAATCATAACGAATGGGCTGAAGGGATGGGAGCTGCTGCCAGTGATCAGGAAAGGGCTCTGACACAGTGCTGGTGACAGACATGGTACTGGTTCTGTTAATCTTTGCTGGAAAGGCCATGATTTACACGTGTGTTGGGAGCCATCTGGATTCACTGCACACATGGTGTAGAGTTGAATTTCACTGTACAGGTGGCCAGAAGTAATGCACGCACAGTAAATGCTGACCCCAAGTTTTCAGCCAAAATAGCTAAACAGGAGCCTGGTTTCCCACTTTGCATAGGTTTCAATGAGAAGAACACAGTAAAGAATCACGTTTCACATGCTAATCTTCTTCCTCAATCTCTCTTTTCTTCCTTAAGGCAATGCTGGAAAGAAATTGTGTCCTTTAGTAGTAAAATAAGGCACAAAATATATAAAAAGGGCCAGATGCTCAGCAGTTCTAGTATAGTAGATTCAGCTTTGCAGAGTACTCCCTGTACGGTGCTGTGGCTATTGCCTGTGATAATCTCTGCAGTGCTCTCTTTTAATGTGCTTAGCACTAGAAACGCAGAGCATCTTGAAATTATTGGAAAGCTCTGTTGATTTGTCTTCCTTTCTGGAGCTGGGACTAGATCCTAGCTAAATACTGAGAAAAACTGTGAAGGAAAAAGCACTGTGGTATTGTGGCCTTCTTGATCACAGAGCAACTTGCAGTTTGGAAAAGAGATGGGTGTAGCTAGGAATAACTGCAGAGAATGGAGATGCTCGGTCCTAAAAGATTTGCATGACAACCTTGGCACCCATGGAAACCTTCCTTCTGTAAAACGTTTAGAGGCACAAGGGTCTCCTGCTCTGACACTATGATTAATAGTGTTTTGTATAGAAATGCTGAACCCAGACAGAATGAGTGTAAAATGGGTAGTTCACAGTGTGATTATTGTACTATTTCTGCATTTATTGTCAGGGAGCAGCATTTAGAAACCATTGAGTGGGTCATGGCCCTATTTGGAAAGTTAATTCTGAAGATTACTGTGCTCAAAAGACAAATTAAACTTATTAACCTTCCTTCTCTTCCTTCCTTCCTTTACTTGTAGTGTCAATGGAGAGTATTTGGTAACCATGCGTCTGGTTTCCAAATTAGCCCTTACTAAGCATTATCGCCCTGCACTTACTCTGTGTTCTGACTCCAGGAATGGGGTTACACGTGAGATGCCAGGATTTCCTGCCTGTACAATAGGAAGTGCTGTGATGTCTCTGGTATCAATAGATGCAGGTAGTTGTTGAGAAATAGTGACTTTTCTAGTGGCCACTGCAGTAACATCTCTAACTGCCTCACACCTCTTGCAATTCATAAAGTGCAACTTCAGCACCAACTTACTCTGAAATGACTCACATTAACCACTTCCACCAGTTCCTGCCCTCAGTGTATTCCCCAAGCAGCTGTCTACTCTGCTTCATGGCATTCCCATCCAGAGCACCTCTGCTTCAGGAGATGCACTTTGGGGACTGTTAAAGCCCAGATGCCTCTAATAGCCCCAGTAAAAAGCTGAAATAAATGTAAGGAAGGGAGAGGAAAGTATTCGGGTACACTGAGCACTTAGGAAGCTACCCAGCTGCCTGTGGAAAAATAGTGGGGGAAGGGAAGCTCAGCCCCTCATCAGTGTCTCCAAACCACAAGCAAGCACCCGCCTTCCTCTGCCATGGCAGGGACCTGCCATGATGCCAGTGGGTAGCCCAAAAGAAGGGGAGTGAAGGGATGCTGCCTCCTTTAGCAGCACAAAGACCATGGACCCTAGCAGGAGACAGTGGTGCAGCACTAACCATAGAGGATGTGGTTTTTAACCATCTCCTTAGTCAGGCCATTGGGCAGGGCTGGTAACAAGCCATTGGAGGAAGATTATCGGGCATTCACTGTAGCATACACTGTTTTAGGTCACCCCCTTAGGATGGCACAGCAAGGAGGACAGCATGAAATACAAAAAAAATATGCAAGTATTTTGAATTCACACATTGATCAAATGAATCACAGTTTGAGCTAACTTTCAGAAATGTTTCTCTTTCTGATGTAGGAATTTAATTGATTTACTTTAACACCAGCCCATGTTGCTTGATCTCAAGGTTCCTTCTCCAGCAGCAGTGGAATTGATATAGGATTGATGCTGGGATTGATGCGCTCACCCCACCCTTGGCCAGCTTCACTCCTCCTGGCCACTGGCCTGGGTCAAGGCTGCAGAAAGAGTGTCTTCACAGAAATATCCCAGTCTTTCTTTGTCTGGTTCCCAAATATATTCTTGAAAACATGCTTAGTACAGTGTTTACAGAGGATCTCATAAAAACGCCTGATAAAAGTAAGATCAACATATCCAGTAACTTTGTGGGCTTTCAAGTATGTTCCACACCAGCAAAAGTTAAGCACTTCTTGAGAGAACTTTCAGCAAAAAGATGCTTACAAACTTACAGCAGAAGCCGGGGTTAAAGCCACCCTCTGTCTGCAAAAGGCTTGTGAAATGGCTGCACTGGGCTGGAGGTGCCATTATCATGCTTTTAAGCTTCTCAGATGCTTAAATGATATGAATTAGAAACAAGCTGTATTTCCTGGAATGTCTTGAAGGTTTGCCAGCTTCTTAGCTCTCCTTTCTATAAACTCCACCGAAAGCAAAGCAAATTAACGCTGCTGAAAACCTCTGCTTTTCTAGAAACTGAATGGCTTCCCAGACAGTACAGCAGAGTTTGTGACAGCTGACACACAGCAGTGCTCTGGGCTGCAGGAATGCCCTGTGCTGGCATGGTTCCAGGGGTGCTCCCCACATCCTAGGCAGATTTCTCCTCACTCCAGCCCACACTCAAGTCCTACCAGGTACCTTGCTGGTCCTGACCTTGTTTTGTAAATAACTTCTCAACTCCACCTGGCACCTTCATGACAGATTGTCAAAGGCAGTAATTCCTAGAGACATGAGGCAGGGGTGATGGAGGGACACAGAAATATTAAGATCATCACAGAATGATTTGGGTTGGAAGCAAACTAGTTTCAAACCCCGCTGCCGTGGGCAGAGATGCCACCCACCGGCTCAGTTTTCTCAAAGTGCCATCCAACCTGGCTTTGAATGCTTACAGGGGTGGAGCATCCCCAATTTCTCTGAGGAGCTTATTCCAGTGCCTCACAACCCTCATAGGGAAGAATTTCTTTCAATTATGTAGCCTAAACCCACACTCTGTCAATTTTAAGCAATTTCCACTTTCCCCATCACTACATAACCTTGTCAAAATTCCCTCTCCAGCTCTCTTGTAGCCTCCTTTTAGGTATTGGAAGGTATTCTAAATTCTCTCTGAAACCTTTTCTTCTCCAACTTGAACAACTCCCACCTGTCTTCACATGAGAAGTGCTACAGGCCCTCTGTGAAGCCAAGAAGCCACATGGCCTGCAGAGAGGCACCCAGGGAACCTGTTGAGCTCACATTCCCAAAGTCAAACATTTCTGCAAAGATGAAGATACCTTCTGAGTTCCATCTGAATTTTCTAGGGGGAAGGACTGTGTGTCCACATCTAGTTTTGGCACTGCACAGGGGTCACTCTGAGGGGAGTTGAAGGATAGTTCCACTGCAGGGAACAGCCAAGTCCTTCTGCTAGGCTGATGGCACCCATGGATCTGGGGGAGGTGATTTCGCTGTGCCTCCAGCTGCAAATCTTGTCATGGTTTTTACTGACGTTTTAGAACTCTTTTATTCTTCACTTCTTATCTGAACAGAACTGTCATTTAGTCTCAATGGGAGCTGTATGCCTTTACACCTATAGACTGTGTCCTTAAATTTTCTTAATGCCAGAAAGGCCTCTCTTTTTCTGATAACAATATTGTATCTTTGAGGTGTTTTTCTTGCCATGTCATATTGAATCACACAGTGCCATCCCAGTCACCATAAGGAAGCAGATATAAAACAAATTCCCTTCCATAAAGGAACATAATGTTTATAAAAATAAGTTTTGGATGTTCCTTGTTTCAGCATTACTAATATCAAGGTGTTGTTTTCCATCCAGTACAGGGAGAGTAATCTGCAGGCAGGCCAGCACCTTACAAAACAAATCACCTCCATGGAGTAACTCACAAGTTTCCGACAGATTTTTTCGAGTCGAGTTTTTGAGACATGCACTTCAAAGTCATAAGGGAAAATATATTGTATTACATTATCAATATGAGAATCAGGCTGGAAAAGCTTCTCCTTAGGGATCCGAAAGCCATTATAGTAAATTTGTGCTTCATAATAAAAAATATGTATTTCCAGAATAAATCAAAACCAGAAGCACTTTTCTCTTTAGAGATGGTGAGATGAACGAGAGTTTCAGGTGTCTGAATCCAATGGTTTGAGAACTCAATCATAAATCACAGAGATAAGACAAAAAGCACCCTCCTATCCTCCCGTTCCAAATGTGTAATCAGCTGTTTGGGAACGTTAAATGGCATCTTAAAAGACAAAACATAAAGCACCACTTATGTTCTTAATCTTAAATGTAATAAAAAAGGCAGATACCCACTCTGCCTGTTGCTTTCAAAGGAATATTTATCTTTTCTTGGGCAAATGTGAGTGGGCAGGAACTCACTGCAGGTCCTGTGTATGCATCTGGTCCTGCATTATTTCTGCAAGGTGTAGAAGGAATGTGCAGACATAGCAAAGAAAAATGTAGACTTTTTCACACAGAAACTAGACACCTGCCATTGTATAGGGCAAAGTTGTACTGTCAGTCTTGACACTTTGTATTTAAAAAATGGATAAGGTGGTTCTTTGCAGCTATATAGATGTCAAAACTACATTTGGATATACTGTTTTACACACAGCTAAAGAAAAGTTGAACTCTGAACATACTGAGACTCATAATATTTTTCAGAGTCTCTAAGTTCTCCAGTGCTGCTGCAGCGTTTCCCTTGTTCTCTCACACACAGTTCTGCACTTGTCATCTCCCATCTCTTTTGATCCTGTCTCTTCTTCTGCCTTTATCTTTTCTCTTCATGCTCCTCCTTCTCTTTCCATGCTATCTCAAATTACTTCTCCCGCTAGATCTTGCTTCTATTGTCAAGGGGTTCTTTCCTTCTCCGGAAACTCTTGATTCTACTAAGCACTGACAAGGCTCCCTGTTGTCTCAGGACAAGAGGAGCTGAAGGATATGTTAGATTGCAGAGGAAGGTCCCAAGAGCGAAATACTGCTCCAGAAGAATCAGGACAAACAACAAAAGGCTGAGAAGCAGATAACTTACAGATATGCCACGTTGGGTACTTGCCTACTCCTGGAGAGGCCTTGAAAGTATTCTTGCTGTTAGCCTTGCTTTGCCTCGGGTATTCTGCTCCCTCAGCTATAGTAACCAGAAAAAAAATAAACAGGCACACAACTTCATGATGCTCATACCAAGAGGAAATATGAGAATGATAATGCTGCAGAGCTTTTCAGGTAATTCTTTTCTGCAGACAAATATCACAGCCTGTACAGTGAATGGGATGCTACAGTGACCTCTCTCACAGGGCGGTTGTGGTGTGACTTCCGCTCTTCTCCTGGTGAGCTGTGCGATTTCTCAACTTCCAACAAAAAATGCCAATTTTTTATATTTTTTCTTCGATTAGGAATAAACACTGAAGGCATCAACATTTTCTGCAGGGTTTCCAGAAGATGTTAAATTTGGAAATTCTGAAGTTGTTCATTTCTTTTAAAATCACCATCCAGCCATCGGCACTCTTCAGTGCCCCAGAGCAGCAGCTGTAGGGGATCTCGTCCTTCACTCTGATGCAGCCCCACAGCCTGCTGTGCAGACCAGAAATAAGCCTGTGCCTCTGGAAGCAAGTGGATATAGTTTTAAAAACTTGTTTCAACGTTTTTGTCCACTGAAGAAGAAAAAGGAACAAAGTATTCCTTTCAATCTGAATTCCCATATGGATACAAATAAATGCATAATCAAAAACGCCAAAAAGATTTAGCTGTATGAAGCAGGTGAAATGTTTGAATTCTACTCAAATTTTCTCATTGGAAAAAAGAAAAACAACCACCACAAAAAAGACATAACAAAAGCTGGGAATGTACTTTCTAATTACACAATCATAGTAGAAGGAAATTCTTGGCCACCTCTAATTCTGAATTACTTTTCAAATTGAAAAGCTATTGGGACCAAAGGCCACATCCTTGAAATAGGTTCTCACGCGGGGAAAGGTGAACCAAAACTCTTGCTTTCTTTCTACTCTGATTAAAACATAGTCTTTTACACCTAGTTTTTCTGGAAGCTGAAAAACAAGGACATCTAAAAAAAAGTAAAATGTTTCACCCACCACTTCAATTGTTAGAAAAACACAATTTTGATGTCAATGTTGTTCCATGAACTACCAATCGAAATGCAACACCTCTCATTAGCATAGAAACCAACATGATGTAAAAACAAAAACCTAGCACATAAGTATTATTCTATTTTGGTTATTTCTACTTAGCTGAAATCCTGTGTTAATGTAATAGCTCAGGATTACAGCACCTTGCCTCTTCCCCACCACAAAGGGCTTGTCTGTCTTAAGTGTTTTACTCCAAGTTAATTGATAGAAAAAGGACTCAAGCCATGTAACAGAGTTATAGAGAGCATTGCAAGTAGATGTTACACTTTGTTCCACCTAACGATGTTTTGTGCAGGCTGTCTTAATTAGGCTGGATGGAGAGCTTTGTGTAACAGTGGTACTCACTTGAATGAGCTATAACAATGTACAAGACAAGCAGAGATGAGGATTAGCACATTTGCTTTTGTGCAAAAAGACGAGGAGAACAGAGATTTGACCTCATCTGTATTTTGTAGCATTTTCATCAAGCTTTCTATCCAAGCCACCCATCTTGACTTAGCCAAATTAAAGACCCCATTTTTTCTTTTTTTTTTTTTTCTTCAATGAGGACAGAGCAGTAGCCTATTTTTGTCAGCTAAGTTACATGCTAAATTTCCATCTGCTTGACCATGATAATACTTTTACTTTATGCTAATCAGCCAGTGTTAGCAAACCTAAAGGAGTGAGGAGGCGGAGAGGAGGATTAAGACAAGGACATCTTCCCAGAAAAAAGCCAAAGACTTTTCCTCTTGTTTTTCTCACTGTCACTTTTGGAGATCTCAGGTCCTGTGTCTGCAGCAGGACCAAAAAATGTGCAGCAGATCAAGGGAGAATCATAACAATAGGACTGATTCTCATGAAGACATAAGTCCCTTTGGATTGACTTTGAAGGTGTGTTTGCTGCGCTTCAAAAACACTTTATGCTAAGCTGTGCATGAATCTGTGTCAGAACTGTGGTGTTTAATTGATTAAGATGCTGGAGGGTCAGAAAGGAAAATGATTGTACTATAAAAAAGTGCACATCCTTCAAGGTGTTAAAATCTAATGAGATTTTCCTCTTGTTTGTGCACAGCTGGCTCAGGGCATTTTTTGTAAAGTCCTCCAGCTGAGGAGCTGGAGAAGAAAAACATTTAAAGCTGCTTATTTATTGTTTCTTGCTTTGAATGAAAAGACACATTTTTATGTTTTTCTGGTGGACTGTATGGCCATCAGATGTCTTTTTCCTCACTTACAGGTTCTGAGTGTTTGGCCATAGTTATTGTAAACTGCTACAGTATTAGTGACAATTCTTTACTCAGTACACACCTACATTGTGTCTGGCAGTCTCATCAGGTTCCTGTGTTCCTCTAATGTTATGAAAGAACAAGTTAATATCTTGAAAGGACCCCTCCCACACCCCCCAGTAAGCCCTTCCTCTCATCCCCTCTAAAATAAGGTCTTGTTTACTACTTAAAACAGTAGCTTCTATCTTGGGCTTGCATGGCATTGGTAAGAGGAGAAAAAACATAAAATGAGAAAGGAAATGTGCTTAAAAGGGAAATAAAATAAGTAGTGGGTAGAAAAAATGAACTGGCAGACCGTAGAAGAATAAATTGTGGCAATAATGACCAGAAGGTAAAAATCTGTTCCCTCCAGAATTCTTCATTTAAAATTTCCCTCTCATGATTAAAACTTTGTAAATAGTAATTATTATCACAAAGATATTCATAAGCAGATGCTTTAAAAAATGCAAATTAGACCACAATTCAGAAAATATGCAGTTTGTGTGCCATGGGGAATTTAATCTTTGAAAGCAGAAAAATGCATCAGACCCCATTTCCAGCAGAACACTGTAAGTTTGCTTGTTAAATATGGTAATGGTGTGAAAAACCTATTATTTACTGAAGGCTACTGCTTTTGAATTGCATTTGTATTCATAAAATAATATATATCTAATTCCAAGTTGCTTTATTAGTTTAGCATAAAACTAAAGTATCTTTATATGAACAAAAGTAAAAATAGTTTCTGTTGACATATCTAAGTATCTATAAACATTTCAAAAGGTACATCTTATTTTGTTCACCTTCCCCCTTCCATCCTCCTCCACCCACCCACCTCACCCTCAAAAAAAAAGAAAATGGGAACATTTGTTCAAATCTGATGCATTTCTAATAAGCAAGAAGAGGTTTCCTGATCATCGTTTGTTTGTGAAATACAACATGGACTATTGTTTCTCTGAGGGTAATTGGCTGTGGAGTCTCTTCTATTTCATATCATGAGATACTACTAGAAATGATGAAATACTATAGATTCTAAAATGAGTATGGTCACTTAATTTTAAAGCAGAGCAATTACTGTTCTATTACCAGGTATTCTGAATCAATATCTTGTCTTGCAACTTGCACTCATATCCAGAATAAATCTATAATATTACAAGTAGTCAGAGGTAAATAGCAACAGAGCAGAACCAAATATCAACAGATATTCAACAGGAGTCCTTGGGCACAGTCTGTACAAGTTATAGGCTCACACTGGTTGTAGTGAAAATACAGGTTGGTTATTGGTCTTCCAGGTACCTCAAAGTATTCGACTCACACAAAGATATACAGAATCGATGGAGCTTCTGGAAGCAGTAAATTATAATTTTCACCTTATTTTCAACAGCTAGTGTTAGTCCCTCTGACATGAAAGGGACTAATAAAGCACGAAGTGTGCATTGGATTTGACCCAAGAGACACAAATGCACTTTTATATACAAGGTAAAATTTTATTGATAATGGCAAGCCTCATGGCTGACTTTCTTACTAGTCTTGATTCTTCTTCCCAACTCCTTCTTCTCAATAATTATTTAAATAAACACTATATGGCTCTCATTTCTTTCTGACTAGAGAAACAATCACCCTCTCAAAAGGAAAAAATAACAAAATCACAGTGGTTTATTAATAAGTAAAATATTTAACATGAATAATGAGTAAGCAAAAAAGAAAAATGATCACTGCTACAAGTATTAAAACCAGAAAATTAGATGAGAGTTACTCTTTTTCCCTAGCTGAAGAAATTTTTAATGCTATATTTGTTCTTTTAATTGGTGCTTTATACATTAGCATTTATACAGCTCAAACATCTGATTTTTATATATATTATATTAATAAAAGATAACACAACTAAGCCCCCATGTTATAATAAGCACAAAATTGAACCTCCTCGGGCTCTCTGAATAGCAATTAACAGCCATGTCCTCCATGGGACATGATGCAAGGGATACCAGGATAGGTAAGGGTGCTTCTCTTTATCCAAACTGAAGGAAAGCAGGCTTAATCTAGATATTAGGAAAACCCTCTTTACTGTAAGGGTGGTGAGGCAGGGGCTGCCCAGAGATGCTGTGGATGCCCCATCCCTGGCAGTGTTCAAGGCCAGGTTGGATGGGACTCTGAGCAACCTGGGATAGTGGAAGATGTCCTGCCCATGGCAGGGGGTATGGAATGGGATAAGCTTGAAGATCCCTTCCAACACAAATAACTCGGTGATGTGATTTTAGGGGAAAAAAAAGAAATGGCCACGAGTTGCTAAGAAGTTTAGATTGGATATTAGGAAAAATTTCTTCACTCAAAAGGTTGTCAAGCATTGAACAGGCAGCCCAGGGCAGTGGTGGAGTCACTATCCCCGGGGGAATTTAAAGGACACGTAGATGTGGCTCTTGCAGACCCATTTTAAGTGTGGGCTTGGTATTTCTGGGTTAACAGCCAGACTCTATGATCTTAGAAGTCTTTTTCAATCCAAATAATTCTGTGATTTCCCCCCTCATTCCCTGCCCCTGAGTAGCACAGCAAGGGATGTTTTAGAGTTTGTCTTATTAGCTACAGAGGGGATTGCATTTTAGACTCAAGCAAACAGGCTCCTTTACCACCCCCGAAGCCTGTGCAGAGCCAGCTCAGCAGCAGGTGTCACCACACACAGTTTCCTAGGGATTTGCCCTACCTGTTATTTTAAGGTGTTTCCAATTATCAGTGTAATGTAACCATACTGAAGTAGTGGCTACATTTCTGATCATACAGCACTGCGATCCCCTTCTCAGCTTACACTGAAATTTCTCCTCATTCTCTGTCGTAACACTAAGGATTAAACACATGATCTTGAGAATGAATTTATGACAGCTGAAGAGATAGAGAGCAGTCCCAGTGAGTGGAGGACTAAATCACCCTGCCAAGGCACAAAATTATAGCATTTAAGATGAACTCGCTAATACTACAGTGAATTGGGTCTGAATTTGGTTCCCCTACTCCTCCTGCTAGTAGACAGTGAGTCTCAGCAAGGCAGAAGTCTGGATCTTAAAAGAAACAGCATCCCAGCCTAGTTTTACTAGGGAAAGTCTGTCCCATGCACAGCAGAGCAGCAGCTGATGAAGAAGGATGTCCAATTCTATCTTATTTTCTTATATGACACAAGCCTGCAGAACTAGAGCTGCAAGTTTTATTTATTCCCTTCCCAATAATCTTTCATATTCCAGTTAGGAATGCCCATGTAAGCACACAGAAAGAAAAAAAGTCCATAGCACCAAGACCCAACCTGACCTGACTGATATTTACAAAGCATGTGCTGGTGTTCCTGCATGCCTTTGCACAACCTTTCTCTGTATTAACTCAAGTAAAGGAGAAAGGTCATGTCTAAGTGTTGTGTTGATGCTCTCAAAACAGATGGGCAACAGGTTGAATAGGAGAGAAGCTTGCTAAGACTGTGTCAGTCTTGCTCACACATGTGTAAAGGGGGCTTAGCCACTGCCACTGGCCTATATGGGCACTATAAAATTTCTAATCAATATCAATTGGCTTAGGTGTTTGCCTCTCTTAAATTAGAGATGGAGAAGAGCGAAGATGGAGACAAATGGCCAGACAGCCAAAGGGAAGGAGATTCTGAAGGAAATGAGGACTTCATGACAATAAATTTAAAAATATAGAAATTGACATTCTACCACGTTGGAACTTACATTTACTAAACTGTGTAAATTATGCTGGCATGCTTAAAGATAGCATGGCTTAAAAACTAGGTGATTTGGTCTGTCATACTTGAGATATGAGCTGATTTTGAGCACTTTGCAATCTAGAAATGGTCATTATCAGAGTTGCAGTAGAGAAAAATAGATGGGTTGAAGTTTCATATGCTTGTCCAAGATACGAACCACCTCATCAGGTGCCAATTTGAATTATGACAATGTGTAAGTGTTAAAAGTATCTCTTGATATAAATGGGAACTCAAGGCAGTTGTTTCAAATAAATGTTCTTTCTTCTTTCCATCACTATATAAATATATGTTGTGACTTGGGCTGAGCTTACCTTTCAAAATTTCCCTTCAGCTGGAGAAGACTCCCTCTTGCTTTAAGAAAGTAATTTATCTAGAAAGCAAAGCAGAATCTGAATTTATTAATGATCACCTCAAGAGAAGTCACACATTTGAACACACCCATATTCCAACTGCTCCTCTACCATCTCTCTCCATCCCCTACTGGGATTCATCTTCCTTCCAGGCTGATTTTACCCATCCCCAGACAACCCACTTCTGGGGTTAACACCTGTAGAGGGTTTGCTCCAGCACACGGAAAGTTGGCTTTTCTCCTTTAAACCAGGCTCCTGGGAACACACAACAGCCTTTTCTACATATGTTGGGAATGTTTATACTTAACATTCAAATCCATTATTGCACATGGTTTACTAATGCTATGTAAAAACATACAACTAGCAACCTCAAAATGGAAAAGGACACGGACAGAGCTTATGGTGATCACTCAAGCATCTAGCTCTTTGAAAAGAAACATCTCATTCTTTATGTTAGTTTAAGCCTGAAGTTTGTCACTGCAGCTGCTGGAAGAGTGACTTTCCAATCACTATTTCAACAGCACTATTCTAGACAGCGTCTTCAAACAAGATTACAGTGTGTACCCAAGTTGTCAGTAAGTACTAAATCAGTTTGTTGGTGTTTCAAATGTGTGACATTGTGCCCAGGTCCATCTCTCTTTCCAGAATACCTGATCAAGTGGAATAAAGCAGTTCCTTCTCATCTGAATTCTAAGAGGACATTGAAAAACTCTGGACGACTATGAAAAAACGATGTCTTCCCAACAGTAGCCTCGTGTTGATGCAGTCACAGATTAACTCACCTCTTGAATATAGTAGGAAGTAAAAAATTGAGCTAGCATTTCTAGAAAGATTCAAATGCTAGTGCATGAATACCAGCAGTGCTCGGGTCCACAGGGATTTTACAGAGTGGTTTTGAAACAATTTATGCATCAGAAAATACCATGTTTTTCAATGAGCACAGGAAGTCTGCAAAGCTTTTTGTGCAAAAAGCAAGGTTAAAACTCATTAGAGCTCGCATCAGGCATTTGATGGGCTTTAGAAGCTGTCTTACTGTCTTAAAGTGAAAAATAACCGGCAAGAATTGGTTTATATTTTTAAGTGTCCTGGATTCTCCTTCTCTAGCTAGGAAGTAAAATTGTCCCGTGCTAGACACATATTCCCCTGATAGTTCTTCTGCTATTGTTTTAAAATTCTGAGTTTTGACAAGGGTTGTAAAGATTGCCATTAAACTCTGCTTCAGACGTACAATGGAGTACAGGGAAGAAAGTAAAAATAGTAAGGATCTGGGCTTCATTTGCCTCCCCCTTAGAGAGCAGAAAGGAGGAATCATAGTGGCAGGAACATTCAGGACTTTTCCATCTCAAGATCAGGTTTTATGTTGTGATCATGAGGACGTGCATTGTGAGTGGCCCTGCCCATCAGGACCTATACTCACGAGTGAAATCCCTATTCATGGTTTTCTTTGGCAGGAACAAGAATTCAGGGACTCCTTTGGGAGGCAGTTGCTTTGAATGGAGAAGAAGGAATTTTGTCCATTGCAGTTCCCTCATCCATTGCTGAAGGGAGCTCAGACTTGCTGATGTTCAAGAAACATGTACCTTCCAAAAATTTTCAGAATTGTCAGCAATATGTGTACTTTTTGGAGAAAACTGAGGCTTACAGAATCCTTTTGGTATTACAACCTGCTGGTTTTTTTAAATTGGCAAAAGCAAGCATGGGCCTAGCTTCATTAACTATATGGGAGCTGCCCTCCACGGGAGCTGCAGAGCAGAGAAGCATCACAGAGCTGCCCAAACATGTCTGAGAAAGGCATAGAGCTGGTGGAAACATCTGACTTTGGAATGCTCAGGGCCAGTGTGCCACTGGGCAGGCAACAACACCAGCACTACTACAGACATGCTGGGGGCAAGCAGGAGGAAAAAGCCATGTTTTTTACACTACTTATGCCTCCTAAACTCTACCTACCTGCCCAAAGAGAAGACATAAATCTCTGCCCACTTTCTCTTTCCAGTCTTATTTTACTTCTCCTTCAGTTAAAGAGAAATCATAGGTTTGCTCCCACACAAATCAACAATTAGCAAAGGGTAAAATTCCCAGATGAAAGCCTATGAACTAAAATTCCTAGCATCCACAGGCTCAGGTTAAACTTTCTTTTTTAATTTTAAGAGCTCTGAACAAAACTACAAAAGAATATATACAGAATGTGTGACAGAAGAAAAAAGCAAACAAGTAAAACATTATTGGTAAAGAAAAGCCAAAATATTAATAAAACATTTCCAGTTCCTCTTTGTAATTTCTAGTACTTTTATCTGATTTAGAGCATCATTGAAAATCCTAAAATCCTTGAATTTTAATTTGGAAGTTTGACTGAAATTTTTTCTATATTCAGCGGTGTCAGTACACAAACATGTTTGTACAATTTACTTTGCAGTGTACTTTTTTAAATCCATGTAAACCTTGAAATTTGTTTCAAGGGAACCCTGGATGTGATCTAAATAATTGAGCAAGAGAACCTTGTTAAATATTTAGAAAATGTATATTGGCATTTTTATATTTTACAGTACCATCCTATTAAAATTTATGGTAAGGAAGATTCTATTAAGCTTCTGAGATGCTAAGTACTAAATAATCCCTGGAGAGAAGGTAATATAAGTATTTCCTTGTAACTTGACTGTTCCCAGAGTTTTCAAGCAAACAACAATACAATCCAACCTGCATTCAAAATGGTTGGCACTGTGGTTGGGTGCAATGAAAATAATTTTACCTAAAAATTTACTCATCTACTGAGACTTCTTGCATATGTAAACACAAAGAATTCTGAAAATTATTATTCCATCTAAGTGTTCCTATCTCTTTGTCCTTTTAGACTTGGGTGGAAGTGAAGAGCTGCAGGCCTTGGACTCATCCACTACAGCTTTTGGCACTGTTTTACCTAAAAATGAGGAACCAATTGATGAAACAAAACACTTATTGCGTGAGTAGTGGTGAAGAAAGAGGAAATCTCGGAAGATGCTCGTGATATGGAACGGATCTCACATTTACCCATCAGAGAGCAACTGTGAATGATTTAAATGGCTTTTGCATCGCAGCATTAATATTTTGAGAGTCAGAATGGAGAAGCCCAACAGAACTTGTTCATCAAGTCAAGCTGAACTCTTCTGAGTTTGACTCCAGAATTATGGGCAAATAATCAGCAGACTTCTTGATCCACAGTGATGTGCATCAAGGAATCTGTCAAGGTAACAGCATAAAACACTGCACAACTACTTTTGCATGCAAACCATATACATTTATACAAATCTGGATATGCATATACACACCGAGCAAATGGATGTATTTTGCTACAGGCACTCTAAGTCTTTTACATGGAACACAACTGAAATTAGAATTTTAGTCACTTTTACTGATTATTTAAAATAAAAAAATATGAGTTTACGAAATGAGTAGCATATTGTACCACACGCCAGGAAAGCAACTGTTGCATGATCGTTGCTGGTCAGAAGAAAAAAATAGTGGCACTTCTGGCTTGTGAAGATTAACTGAGCCAGCACACTCATCCTGAGTTTTCTGGATTGATTTTAGACACACGGAATCTGTCAGATATCTAATACAAAGCTTACCCAAGGTGAGAGCAAGGTGAATGATCACTACCTGTATAACTTTGCCATCAAAAGCAGTCACAGCCTTGGAATTCTGAAATTATTTTTTAAATGGCTTCTTTGACGATTTTCTCTGTGGCCAACAATAACACTGACTCATTTTCTTGGTTACTTCTGTGATTTGTTTGCCAAAAAATGCTGCAGCAGAGGCGCTGCTTCAAGATGACAAGATTCTCAAAATGCATGGAAAATGTGTTTTGCAACACTGACAAGTGAGATCAAACAAGAGGTTGTGTCGGACAGTAATAAACAGGTTTGAGAGGGTCACTCCTTGACTTCAGGTTTTTGACACGTTGTCACAAATTGCTTAGTTCTTTCCTCATTTGCACTCTTCTGTCATTAGAACGTGATAAAAAGTATCTGTCTTGGGGACTAAAGCTATTTTGTTTCATTATTTCTCATTCTGCAACTATTCCTCATAAGTTGCTGGGGCCACAATTCCTATGTAGCATCCAGCTGAATTCCAGATGTCACAGGGTTATTTATAATTTTATATAACAGAATCAATTCAATGATAGAACAAGAAAAGATGATTCAGATTCACTGATTTGATCTGTCTGGGATGTATTTTTCATATCTGTATTTGAGGAATTTTGACTTGCAGCTTGGGCTTAGAAATAAAGTACAAAATTAGTAAACACTATCTAGTAACAATTTTTAATAATTTAGAATACATTAACTGTCATTATCTATAAATCACGCAATAGTACTTTCAACACAAAAGCAATTTCACATTGACATATCTGCATTCATTAATGTTCTGTCTGATGCACTTATAATGTTCTTAGAAACATGCAAAAGAAAAAAATAACTAAGTATGAAGTATAATATGACATGTAAGAAATAGGTGGAAAAGAAGCCTTACTACCTGATCAGAAAAACTTGTATCATTTTTTTATTATTATTTCAAGATATCAGTTCCCTGAAAAGTTATGGACTACATTCATCCTTCCACTAATGTAATCATTAGAAGTCTTTAACCCTCTCGAGACATGTCTTTACTTATATGTCTTCATGTCTGCAGACCAGTTTAAGAAGGTTGGGCTTGCTCTTTAAACCATGACTGACAGATATTTACAAGAAAATGTGCATAAACCTGAATACAATTGAATTGATTCGTTCTACATAAAACACGGAGACTATATACACCCCGCTACCCCTTCAACTAAATGTGGCAAGTTAATAATGGTCATAAGAAACAGTATTTGTTGTATGCAACTTTCCTTCTAGGCTCTCAGAACAAAGATTTTCTCTTCTATATTGTTTAAATATAGATGAGTGGTTTTTCAAAAATGGTAGAATTGTTCAGTTCTTTGTTATTGATAAAATACTCACAAAGGTCGCAGATGCAGCACTTTATAGATGATAAATATTCCCAACAGGAAAATTCACTGAAAAAAAGCTACTTTGACCTTTTATACATTGCAAAATAACTTCCCAGGCAGTAACAGCCCCATTTTGTTTGGTTGGTTTTTTGTCTGTTCTCCCATGAACTTCAAAGATGTATTTTATTAGTCATTCCAAGAGGAAGGAGGAAAAAAAAACCCTAAACCACAAAATAGCTCAGCAACATTGCTAGTAAAATTCAGCAAGAGATTTCAGATAATTCTGGTTGCAGATAAGAAAGCAAAGCACTATGTATAAAGAGAACCAGTGAAATCAGGATGTCATTCACAAGACTATTTGTACCCCTGATACTCTTACATTCTTAGTCAAGATGTGTACCTATGCAAACTGTTTCTCTGTATTCACATTCATACATTTAATACATCATATGCATGTACCCTAACAATACATGTGTAACTACATATTATTTGCACAGAAACAGAAAAATGTAATATTAAAACAAAATCTTATTGCCTTTAAGCCAAATTCTGAAATTTTAAGACTTTTAAAGCATATTTTCACTGGCTTGAATTTGACAGCGGGTAAAGGCTTTGCACACAAGCGCTGACAGTGCTGGTTTCTTGTACCA
This sequence comes from Serilophus lunatus, assembly GCA_013399895.1. NCBI lineage: Eukaryota > Metazoa > Chordata > Aves > Passeriformes > Eurylaimidae > Serilophus > Serilophus lunatus. Next base: position 649,923 of record VXBA01001917.1, on the reverse strand, counting down.
TACCATCAGGAGTGCTACATGCACAGTATATTTTATAGTAAAAACTTGGAAATACTGAGGAGTGCCTTAAAATGTTAATGATGCCATCTTTTGTACTAGACAAACACCGTCAGTAACTTTGAATCCAACCACTTATGCTCTAAGACAAAATATTTTTAGCACTAGCCAAGAAAACCTTAGTATTAGTAAAATAGTTTTCCTATAGGAAACAAGCCTTCAGCTCTGTTTTCTAGCATTTCAGGACATTCTCATTATGAAAACCAGAAATGTGTCGTTATTTAAGACCAAATCCAAAGCCCAGAAGGGCTAATTACTGCAAAAGAAAAGTGGCCCAGAGCAGGCAATTTCATTCCCACCCTATAGTGGTCAGAAGCACAGCACATACTCATGGCAAAGACAATTGGTGTGGAAGGAACAGTTCTGACCCAGCTTTCCACTGACTTGACAATCTACTGTCAAGTTCTTGCTAATTAGTATCAGGAGTTAAGTGACACACAGGTTTCCCATAAAAGTGTAATCCTGACCCTGCCCTGAGTGTTAAGCAAAGCCTAACCAAAGACTTCCCCCCACACCAAGATAACATGTGGGGGCAATCTGGTTTCCAGCACTCAATGACAGTCCATCACTGGTTTCTCCCTTCCTGCAGAACATGGAGGGAGCAGTGTGGCTGGATGGTGGTTTTCATACCAATTTGGGCCCTAAGGTACTACAGCATCACAGCTTATAAACACCAAGGTGAACAGAAGGCAGCAATTTCCCCTAAGGCATTAAAGCCTGAGACAGGCTTTGGATACAGTGATTCTTGCTTACTACATTACGATGGAAACATCTTTTAATGCATATCCTTTGGGACCTATATGCCAGTAATAGCTTTGTCTCGTAATAGAATTAAGTGCTGTCTTATCAAGCAATCAGATACAAATTAAAAAGACCTAATAATCATTATTTTTAACTGACTGGCAAGGGTTATATGGCTGACATTCATTATTAGTTAGCGTTTACATAGGTCTTCACTGGTTCCACACAGTCATTTATGATATAAATACATACTTTAAATGGACTCAGGATCTCATACCAACCCCTTTACTCATACATGTCAATCACTCACAGTGTTTGACAGTGTTGTCTCTGTGCCCCTCTGAGCATTTATCTGCATCCATCACTGAAGTAACAAAAAGCAAAGCTACTACTTTTTTCAAAGAATCAAGATAAGTAAACTTGCAGACAGAGTTTTTTGAGCTGAAGTCACTTGAACTGGAAAAGACAAAAAGGCCAGGAGAATGTGCTCATCCTGCTCAGCAAAACGTTCAGAGGACTGTTGTTAGTGTTACCTGAAAAAGATGATCCTGCTGCCAGCAGCAACATGTCTGCATGCAAACACTCTTTTCTCCTCCCATCACAACAAAGGAGCCAAATATTTGGAGCCCTTAGCCAGGGAAGCAGTCATAGTAGGTACAATCATAAATTATAATTGGAAGCTATGGTGCAACAGTCTTAGATGAGGGATCAGTGCTTTTGAAAACAGGCAAGGAGAGGAAATACGTATATCTCTGTATACTTTATTCAAGTCTGACTCAAAGTACAATGTTGGTGGTTTAGCATAAATGCAACACATTTTTATAATCCTTATCAAATGTTCACACACTAGATCAGCAAAAGGCACAGCTTATTAAAATGGATAAGAGGGGATTATGTGATTCACGTTGTGAAGAAAAAAATTACTTAAAATACAGAAATTCTTTAATCTGTTGCTCAGGCGGCACCACGCACGTTGCCGATGGAACAGTGTGTGGGCATCCAACTTTTAATCACATGGGTCCTGACAAAGAGAATAGTGAATTGATTCTTTCTAGCACAGAGGATAAGATGTTAACAATATAATCCTGATTGCATGTCAAACTTTGATGATTTTGGTTTGGTTACTGACATAAGTGTTAACTACACTTTGCAAGTTATAACAACAAGGATGAGATTTCAGAGTCTAAACTCTCATTCTAAAGTTCTGCATATCTATTTTGTGCATACATAGTGCTTTCTAACAAATGTTCTGTGCTGATCTGAGATTTAGCAACCAAATCAAACAAAGCTTGAGCGCTCACAAGACTTAGACGTTTTATCAAAACCATATTCCAAATAAAGACATGTCTAATGAAAGTAGAATGTTAACCAATACCTAAGCTAAGCTTTCAACAACACATGTTCAGATCACAGTTGATAATATTGACTTGATTTAGTGTAAGAGAGCTTCATTATCTTAAAAATTGTCAGAGATTAGATTTCTTCAGTTGCACTATATTTTTCAAAAAATACGTTTAGAAAAAAACTGAAAGAAAGAAGGAGGGCATTTCTCATCTTGGAAGATGCTGAAGAATCTGTATCACCAGGCTTCTCAATGAACTAGGTAGAGACAAACTCTTGCAACACCCACATATACATACAGAACTAAAAAGCACGCTTCAAAGAAATTCAGAAGAAATTGTACAGATGCCCACATTTGACTTTTCTAGGCTTTGTTCAACAAAAATTCTCTTTTACTTTATCACAGATTGACTCAATATGTACAATAACACCAAGCCTGAAGAAGTCAACAGAAACTAGAATAACTCTAAAGTTTTTTGTTGACAATACACAAACATTTCCATGGGGAACATGGCTACATATAGAGTAAGTTGGTGTCCTGGAGCTCAACCGTTGTTTAAGACTTATTTTCCCAAAAGAAAATATATTGCATTCAAGAACCTCCCTGGTGACTCATGGCATTAATTACATAGTACAACAGAACTGCAGGCCAGAACTTAAATTCGACTATTTGATGCAATTACTGACAGTACGAGAGGACCCTGCAACTCAGGCCAGGCAGAATAACCAAAATGCAGTTTCAGACTCAGACAGGAGACAGAGATATAACAACTATATAAGTAAAAAACACACATGAGTTCAGCATATGTGAGATATGAAGGTTTGATGATGTACCAATCAGACATTGTCCAGCTTCCCTGAGGCTTGGATGATTTGACCAGAGGAAACCACAGACTTCATTTCTGTTTATCTCCATATACTGATTTATTTCAGTGTACCAAAAAACCACACGCACATACACACATTAACTGACATTAAGAGAATCTGACTTATTTTGGCTCTGATTTTGACTGCTAACAGTTTCTGTAGTCTAATAATTAATGTACATTGGCTTTTGTGAAAAAATTAAATGGTTAAGAGAACCTACCAACCACCACCAGAATTTAGGTCTGGTTCTTTCAGGACGGTGATAAATTCTGGTGCGACTTAGAAGCAACTTTGCACAAAAGTTTGAATTTTCCAAACCATACTTAGGGGAGGAATGGTTTTACTAAAATTACAAGTATGGTCAGAAAGAAGCTGAGGACACCACAGTAAAGAAAACATAAGAACCTGAGGACATTTCCGCATAAAAGGAATTTTACTACTTGTACATGCCAGTGCTTTCACATTGGTTCTGAAAATAAGCTGCTGCCTTCAGCAGTTATATCTCCACTTAAACACTCTGTAACCTGGAATCTGTCCTGTGACTGGGAGCACATTAGAAGAGAGTCCTTTCATTTTACATCTTTCAGACAGGAATTAAAAAGTAAATACTATAATAATGAATCCTAACAAATTATACCTTCTTTAAAATGAGGTCATGGCAACAAGTTATCATTAGATTAAAAAAAAAAACGAAGTCAGAAAAAATGGAAAAAATGAGAAACAAAAAAATATAAAAAAACAAAAACAAATAAAAAAAGAGCTCAGCACAAGAAATTAATCCTTTTCAAGAGCCATTGATGGAATGGTTGGTAGAATGTTGATGGAAGTTTATATGCTGTTGGCAGAACCCTCACAGTTGTGCCCCACACAAGCCCAACAGCAGAACAAACACAAGCAAGTTATTAGTGAAGTCAGCTGCTCCAGGGAAACATTACCTGCCGCCACAAGTTTATGCAAACGTGTAGCGGAATATTAGGCTGTATTACAGCATGTCAGACTATGATACAATGTCAGGTATGTAAACATCATCTTGTGACTGTCCTGTGTCTCTGGGACAGTGACACATGACTACTTTTCCTTTTGTCTATTGGCTATGTTAACCTAAACAATCTTTGGACTATAAAACCAGATAAATTTGCAATAGAGAGGAGACTCCATAGGAGACTCCATTTTAGGAGTTCATTTTCCCACTGTACATGTTGCGTATAGACTGTCTTTCTTTCTTGGATCCTCTGGATCAGCACCATGCACACAAGGCCAGTATGTTTTGTTGGCAGTTGTGGTTTCAGAGGGTCCCGATCCCTGACACCACCAAATCGATGATTTCGTTTTAAGGGATCACAAACACAACTGGACAACACAAACATATAAAGAAACTGGATTAACAGCTAGCAACTTGCATCAGAAATATTAACAGCTGGAACGAAGGTGACTGGCAGGGCCGACTCTTTTGGTCAGCAAAGAGATGTATAGTGCTTCTGACCTTTCTGCAATAGAGGAATGACTTAACATATGTCCAAATATAAATTCAAATCCTACTTATAGACTCTTTAAAAATGCTTCAACTTGAACTTTAATTGCTGTTTCATCTTTTTTCTTTAGCATTAAAGGTAGCGAAGTAGATTTTAGCACTTCCCTCAAGGAAGAGGAAAATACACTGCCACGACTTGAGTGCAGGTTGGAGAACCAAGTGAAACAGCTACTTTTTGTGGTCTTACATCAATTCACCTCCCATGTTTTTGGAACACATGGGGTTTTTATACACTCCTCAGAAGTCAATGATTTAAGTTTTGCCCTTTTTCTTGTATGAAGAGAGGCAATATAAGGAATGCTGAGCCAGCCAAGCCTGTCATCACATCAATTTTAGCTTTTAGTTAATCTTCAAAGAGTTAATTCTTCAAGTGAAAGAGTAAATAGTATTTTTTACTTACATTGATGAAATGAATTATCACAGGGCCATTTTATTCTTAAATATTGATTTTAAAAAGGGAATGCATGAGTTCCTTGATAAACAGACTAGAACATCAATCACGCAATTTACTCTGACATTGAGTGAGATACGATGACAAAAATGAGAATTTCTGAAGGTGGCAACTTGTTGATTAAAGCCAATACACCACGATGTAGCAGTGGATTACTTACCTCAAATCACTACTCTTTTTATTGTGAGCCAAAACTGATGGTCAGTGGCCAAACAGTGTATGAGGTCATGAGCTGGATTACATTAGTGAACCAACTATATTATTTAATGTTAACAAATGCCATGGTGGAAAATTTAAGTGGAAAACACATATTATCATAAAGCTAAAAAAATTAAAATATTTCAAAAGATGTTTTAAAAATTATTTTGAGCAAAAATTGAGATCTGAAATAGAAAGTAAACAAATCTAGAATTTCCAGCAACCCCTATTCTTTTGAAGAAACAGCACACACTCCTTAGACCAGGTCCTTCACAACCTTGCCATAATTTTGATTTTGTATGTTTTATTCATTATGATAGGTGGTACTAGCCACATAATTACTGTTGCAATTTATTCCTTATGTTGCTATGGATTAAACAGTAACTTATCTGTAGTAATTATGCAACAGGCTGTAACTAACTGAAATATGAATACTGGCAGTTTGTCCCACTACGTTTCAGATCTGCTACATAATTGTTAATGTTCACAACAGTACAGTAATTGAATTACAGAACATTAGCCACATTATTATTACGAACGTAAACTGCTACCAAAGGGAAAACTGTGAAATAAGATTCCAAACTCAGAAGTTATGAAGTTCATACTGAGCTATATCCATCCTGCTCTTAGATTGACTCATTTAATCACTATCACAGTCCATCCTTCTTTCACCTTCCTTCACGTTTCAACATATGCAACCAGTCTTCTCTTCTGAAACAGTTTCATAGTTCTGAGCTTTGTTTGATTTTTATGCAACCCACAAAAGTCCTCCAGGTTGCAAGTCTGCAAAACCTTGATATATTTGTTTGAATGATGCTACCTTCCTGAAACACTGGGCAGATTTTTATATGCTCTGGGTTTTAGACTAGAGTCTTTCTCACAAGTCTGGTTGGATTCACTTGGTACAACATCAGCTGTGCTTTGGCTGGATGCGTAGTCCAAGACAGACATACAGTCTCAATTATGAATGGAACAAGGCATTTTCAAGGAAGAAGTCTTCAAAAAGAAGGATCATTTTGGTCCCATAGTATTGGTGAAAAAAGGTCACTATTTCATATAATTTCTTACATGTTCTGCAATTCAAATACAAGGTCATCAAGTCCATTTCGACTCTGAGGGCATCATAATCTCACCCCAAGTGCTCATTTTATGTTGCTGTTTAATTGGGAAGACTATCTCTGAGTTTTACATCTATTTATGAGTCATTTTTACATGTTTCTTAGAAAAGATGACCTAAATGCAATGCATCAGAAGAATATGACTGAGAACATATTAAAATTAATTTATTTTAAGAGAATTCTGTGGTGATTTCTCTAGAATACTTGTACTATCAGAAAGACATGAAATCTAAACCTGCATGACCAAAGATATATCAGTTTGGAAATAGCAAATCTGAACTCTTCACCCACTGGAGTTTTCTACATCTGGCACCTCTGGGTTGTTCTGCCACCACTACACAGCTTTCATGAGGTTTTTTTAATGTGTGAGGCTGCAGATTATTTGTGGTGAATAAAGCCCTAACAGATTACTCATTGTTAATTAAATAACCTGATTCTGTCCACTGAATCTAATGCATTATATTATTTAATGTTTGTTTGGTAAACTGCTTTGCTAAATGCTCCTTTGACTTTTATTGGTAATAAACATTAAGCATTTATGGCCTGTGAAAGCAGTTTCACATCTAGCTTATGCTGTTACTATTTACAGTTTGTTAATGAAATAACATTAACTTGCTCCAAACTGCAAGTTGTTTTTGTTCTACTCCTTAACTTTTATTATATAGTATATAGAATAAGCCACTGGAAATCACATGAGCTATAAGCAAAAATGGTACTTGTTACAAAAGAACTTACATTGTCAAATCAAAACATGCTTTCAACTATATAAAGTTCCAACTAGTGATTATTTCCCTTTTTTTTCCCCCTGCTTTTACTATGTGCACACATATACTTATTTGCACTTGCCATTCCCAGCCTATGCTCCCTGCAAGCGGGAGACATCACTTCCACGAGCACCTTGGAAAAAGGCATCTGAGACATGTCTGTGGAAAGCCTGGCTGAGCCTGAAATTAAACCTGTACTATGCATGATAGTGGCTTCCCACAACTGCAGCTATTTGACCTTAGGAGCTAAAATGCATACTTAAAAATAAGAATCTCTTTTTTCCCACCTCCACAGAAAAATAAACATGCTGCTCCTTCTGTGTAATAACAGAACAACTCCTGAGCACTCTTGAAATTTAAGAGCAACAGCCTGTGTGTGCAAGTGATTTGCGTTGTTACACCGAACAAGAAATGCACTTTATCTGCCAGAGGTATAAAATGCAGGGTTCTGCCAGTTTAGCAGTCTCCTGTCTATCCTATGCAGTGGCAAACAGTGTAAGTGAGCCCCACTCTCTATAAGGAAAAGGCATATGCTGTATTTATGGGGGAAGAAATACAAACACTGTGGATTTGAGATAGCTCCTTTGCTTTTGTATTTGTTTTCAAGTAATTTTCTCTGACTTTTAGATATGCATCGCAAAACAGACGTATTGAATATACCATGTAATCATTCTTTTTGTTTATCTGATTGATATATATCCACAGTGAGGAACATACTGATCAACACTTATGTTCCCTTTACAATGCAGACATGAAAAGTAAAAAAATGTCTTAGTCTTTCCGGTACATTTAATTCCTGTAAAGAAGCCATTATTGTGACAGTGTTGTTCTCTCTAATGAAAATAGTTGAGTGATTCATTATTCTCCTAAGGAGATGTCTAATTTTGATAAAAAAATTCATTAAATAAATGAGATGGCAAGAAATCCAGCTGTTGTGTGCTTAAGAACAACTACACATTTATCAAGCAATGAATAATATACAGTTTCAGAAGAGGTGACATTTAAGATAGGCTGAGAGGAGATCTTACTCTCTACAACTACTTGGAAGGAGGTTATAGCCATGTAGAGGGCAGCTTCTTCCTCCAGGTAACAGGCAATGGAAAAAGCTGAAATGGCCCTAAGGTTTAGAATGGATAGTAGGAAACGTTCCTTTGCCAAAAGTGTTGTCAAGCCCAGACACAGGCTACCCAAAGCAGTGGTGGCATCCACCATCCCTGGAAGGATTTCAAAGACACGTAGATGTGGCACCTGGGGACATGGTTTAGTGGTGGGTTTTGCAGTGCTGAGTTAACAGTTACACTTAATTATCTTAAAGGTCTTTTCCAACATGATCAATTCTATGATTCCATGAGGGCAATATCCAGCTAAGGGGGTGCCTGTGGGGCACCAAGCAGGGTTCAGAAGGATTTCAGACTCAGATCAGCACTATTGCTGATACCAACAGAGACATAGGTGCATGAGTCACTGCTCAGCAATGTCCATCACGCTCACAAGAGAAATAGAAACCTGCATAAGTTTGGCCTATCTTTACTCCACACTCCTCTCCCCCTGCAGACAGCCAGAAGCAACTGATAATCCATAGAGCAAGAGCACTACTGAGCAATGGTCAAGAACATTCTGCACGAGGCAACATCAGTGCTTGGGCCAGCTCTAAGCAGTTTGGAAATGGGCTGGTGCAAATAAAAGCCCTCTGCTGAAAAAATCATGGGAGAGAGCAACCAGAGAGGCACAGAGCAGGACTTCAGAGGGAGGGTTGTCCTTAGGCTGCCGTTTGGGTGGCTTTACTGGCATGTTAAAGACTTCACATTCACATCATTGCCTTTGGGTACTGCTCAAGGGCAAGCTGTACAATCTTCCCCTTGGCTGATTTACTGAGCTGTGATTTTTTTTGCTTGAAGTTCTTTTTATTTAATATTGATTATTGTAGAGTGCTGTAAGGTAACAGCATGAAAGTGTTATTAAGTTACTGGTAGGGTATATTTTATCTTTGGGAAAAAAAAAAATGTTTGTGTGTGAAGGTTTTAATCATCATCTGTAGCTCCATGTAGCTCCATAAGCATTAAGTGCCACACTGAAAAATTCTGATTTTTAGACTCAAATCATACAATCTCAGAGTGAAAAAAAGAAAATACAACCATCTCACACTCTCCTATCCACCTACGTCCTCAACATCCAGGCAGGAGTGAGCCAAGAGGTGTCTAAGAGAAGCTAATCTATTCTTAACCTTGCTTCCTAAGTGACAGCAAAATTAAATTGAAGCAATCATGAATCATAGGAAGATCAGAGCTGAGGAACTAATTGGCCTATTTTCTATACTGTCAGAATCCTCTCGAGCAATTTTCCTCAATTATAACTGCAAATCAGCATGTTATTTCCTCCTCACAAACTACCCATTGCTGAGGGAATAACTAGGTGTCCCAGGATATTTCCTGATCTATTGCTAGAGACCAATTCCCACTGTTAAATAATTACAGAAAGTTTGGAGTCCTGTGTTGAAGGGGAAATAGAAAAAATCTCTTTTAGCTATTAAGAAAAGGAGAACCCTAATTAAAGAGATTGAACCTTATTTTTAATAGCAGGCTTTCCCAATAATTGGGGATATTCTTTGATCAAAGCTGAGGACAGCCTTAACAGAATATACTCAACACTTTCTCTTCAGATATTTACTTCCCTTCAGTATGAAGGCTATAATACTAAAGCTGTCTCCAATGTAGAGTTCATTGGAAAAAAAGAAAAGCAGTTATTTGGTGCTATTTTTCAAGCATGCCAAATGTATGATTAAACTTGAATGCAATGACACCAACCAAGTGAAGTTGGTGGCTTCTTTGGCTGCCTGCTGCTTGCACATGATGCACATTCCACCTGTTATTTGGATTTTTCAAGATATTTTATGATGTCTATTGTTCAGTTAACATCAATTTTCCCTTATAATATCAAATATGTAATGAAAAAACAAACTCATCCATTCTAAAGGATAAGTAACACCTCAAAGAGATCCCTTTGGAAAAAAGGTGATAGAACAATTGGCCCTTCTAAGCTGTATTATCCAACCTTCCTCATTTCAGCCAGACTATAAAAATATATAATAAACAAAACTGGTGTGGAATAAAATGGAGGAAAAAAGTGAACAAAGCACTGTGCTTATTGATTTCAGAGCAGGGGTACTTCACTGGATGACAAAGTATTTGGGCTTCCCAGGTGACAGGTACAGCAGATTCACCCTGACTTGGCAGGACTGTGAGAAACACCCGCATAGAACAGCCTTAGGGGGGTTTGTTTGTTTACTTGTTTTTTAAAATCTTTCCCATTACTAGCAGCTTGCCTGCCCAGGGGCTGAGCTGGATTTGCTTTCAGAGCAATTCCTTCTGGCTCATTAGTAATGACAGGTTCATTTTCCCTAGTGACATCAGTGCTAGCACCACACAGGTCTTTACTCATCTTTCACACACACTTGACATGAGAGAAGAATTGTTATAAATATATTCAGGCATCTTTCTTTTTTACTTGAGCTGAGAAACTTTTTGGATTTAGCATCAACAGTACAGGTCTGAAGCCCATCCTATATTGCACAAATAAAATAACAGCTTAGTATTGGAAATACTTTCATCCCAGGCAGTCAAGAACTAAAAAGAAAGGAAAAAAAACCCACAAAAAGCCTTTTTTTTTTCTTTTGAGGAGGGGGGATGAATTACCTTAGCAATCTTTTATACTTCATGAAGAATTTAAATTTTCCAATTACTGCTCTCACTAGAGACATTTTTTAAGTAAGTAGCACTGAATAAAATAAAATTAAATTGATTATTGGAACATAATAAAGATACTAGAGTATTTTTAAGGTTTCTCAGTCTCAACAATTGCAGTTGGCCTGTCACATTTAGAGCAACAAGGGCATTCAATACAATAAGCTCCCTCACTGCTGTCTGGGAATAGCTAACCAACCAGCAGCATCTCCAAGAAGTTATTGAAAGAATTGATACACTAGTATCTTTTCTAAAGTCTGGGCTATTACCTGATATCCTCTTTTAATTCGGTCTAGTGAGACTCTGGGAGTTTGCACAGTATCAGAATTGTACTACTGTTTAGTACAGAGAGTCCCCTCTACTGATCAGCTGGGATTGGGCCCTAAAATTTTCAAGTAATTTCCAAAAAATACAGAAATATCCACTAAGATTTTCAGTGCTGCATTGCAGCTCTCTAATATAGCATCTACATCTGAAGGAGGATAGTTTCATGAAAATAGTCATGTTTAAGTAACTGACTTTAGATAGATTTGATTCTTTAAAGTTAACCCCTGCAGGATGTTCAAAATTTATGTCCACGATAAAGAAACACTTTTTACCCTGTCCCATTAAGAAACAAATACATTCATCTGAGGTCAAAAGGGAAAGCAACATTTAAAGAAAATGGTAGAAATTATGTGAGAGATGCTTAAAACATGTCCTGTCTATTTTTTGTGTTCTTCAATTTTAATGTTTTTTGGGGATGAGCCACTGCAGCTCCAAAGAAGAAGTTTTTATTCAACCCCAAACCACAGGGCACAGCATCTTCTATTCTCTTTTGCCTGTAGGGAATTTCAGATATGCAAAAAAA